>PVKS010020281.1:0-37064 GCA_004027875.1 Aplodontia rufa | reverse complement strand
CTGCGTGAATCTCTTACCGCACCAGCACTGCGTTTGGCATAGGAGGAAGGGGATAGAGAACCAACGGAACTGGGCATCTGGCCCCAAGGGGTCCCCTGCCTGAACCCTTCACAACAACGCCTTGTATCCAGGTGTAGTATCCCTCCCATCCTCAAACAAATATTTAATGCAGTTCCATCATCCGATTGCCCTTTACGTGTTTTACTTATTTATTTTTAAGAAGAGCATCCACTTTTTTTTTTATCTGGGTCTCGTTTTTCTGACACTTCGTTGTGTATGTGGCGCTGGGGTTTGAACCCGGGTCCTCGTGCCTGCCAGGCAGGCGCTCCAACCACTGAGCCACCGCTCCAGCCCAAAGTGTTGTTTCAAGTTAGTGTTCATGGTTGCTTTAGTATTATTTTATAATCATTATTCACGCTATTCTTTTTTACCAAAGTAAATATTTGCCAGCTTTGTTCACTTGCTTTCTTGCAAGAACAACAATTGGATTTATATCTAAACTGTTTGACAGAGGAGAAATTTCTTTCAGTATCTTCAAACTCATCAAGTTATCAAGTTTTGTTTCCCTTAAACATGAAGCAGTGGCTCAGTGGTTACAGCGCTTGCCCAGCATGCGCAAGTACACGGGTTCAAACCCCAGCAACCCACGTACACAACTAAGTTTCAGAGCATTGAAAGCCATGTGAAAAATTCAATAAAAATTGATTCTCTGTCTCTCTCTTCCACACTATCCTTCTCTCTTAAAAAAAAATTGCTTATTGTGGAATAGAAAATACCTGGAAAAGGTGCATAAAATGTGTAGATGCAGTATAACTACATCCAAACGAAGAGGTACCACACCGTTAGTATCTCAAAAAGAAGTAACTCCACCATGTGATTATTCCTGGTTCGTAGAACCCAGCTGAATACTATACTAACATCCAGCGTATTATTTATTTTATTATTTATTTACTTATTTAGAGAGAGTCAGTTTTATTTTTTCATCTGGTTTTTGGCCTTCCTCCACTTAGTCGTGTAGGTAGGACTGGGGATTGGACCCAGGTTCTCCAGTCTCAAGCGTATTATATTTTATTTGTCAGCTTTTATCTATTTTTTAAATTTATATACATGCAATCAAATTGTACAATTGTATGAATATTCTATCATATTTAGTTGTTAAACTTTTAACTGGAATAATTTAAAATCCCAAACAAAAGTCCTTCCTGAAATAAATGGGAACCCCAACCAAGCTTAAAAATTATTTTTCTCAGTGACTTTTGTGCCAGGAGATCCGAAGCCCAACACTTATGCCCCAAGGTTTGATGGTTCATTGGGAGACTCACGGTGAAAAAATACAAAGAAATATCAACAAAGACAAAATGCACATGCCCTAACTCCAGTCACCTGGAATCGACCTAACAGCAACCTCTTTACATCTAGGAGTGTTCAGTTGTAGTGAAAGTTTAAAAAGGTTTGGGGTAAGGTTGAGAGCAGCTTTTTCATGTTATACACACAGGCCTTCTAGAAACGGCTAGTAAATATTCCCAAAGAGCAGTGGACACTTCCAGCTGGCCTAAGGTGGTGTGTTCCTTGCCCGTTCTCCGATAGAGAGAGGAGGAAGTGTCCAGGGCCGCTGACTGTCCCAGCCTTTGTTGTCCTGGGCTTCGCTCACCTTTCAGGACGGTTAAGGCCTCTGCCTGCCTTGTTGGGTTCAGGTGAGGGCTGAACAGTCCCGCAGCCAGGCCCTGATCTGCCCATGGCGCTGTCCAATGGGTGTCCGAGCTCTCAGCGCCCATCTACCTTCTAGGGCCCTTGATGCCTCTGGCGGCCTCCATTCTTCCCCCCACGCCCGCTGCCACCAAAAGCACCATGTCCTCAGCTGTGGCTTCACCTGTGCTGGGCAGGCCTGGGCCGGCAGGGAGACCAGGGTCCAGGCTGCGACAAATCGCCACTGCCATCAGGTCATCCAGGCAGGCAAACAGGCTCACAGGTCAGGTTCTTCACAACCTGGATGCAACCCCTGGACTGTCGCAGCTGGAGCTCCGGGTGTCTGCAGGGCAGAGACCTTGCCAGTCCCCAGGTCGCCCATCCACCTGCAGGCCTCAGGCGGGATGACCCCAGAAGGCCGGGTGAGGTAGGCTCAATCAGTTTCTCACCATGCTGTCTGCTGGAACCACCTGATATTAGACTTGATCTTTCAGAACTATGAGTCAAAACTCTCTGACCTATAAGTAGCTTGTATCATGTATTTCATTGTACTAATTCAAAGGTGACTAACACACAAGGATTTCTTAATAATTTAAGTTTTGTTGCCAGTCTCCTGACTAAAGGGATACACCATTTGCATTGGCCCAAGAATGAATAGAGATGTAGTAAGACATATCCAGTTGGGTGATTCACAGTCATCTCCACAGACAACTGAGGAGGCTCTGAGAGTGGCAATGTCATCTCCTGCAGGGTAGTCATGTGCTCATGGAGTTGACCCCCTTAGGTTTCTGGTCTAACTTGTTGTTGGTTGTACCATTTCTGCACATAACAGTGGAAGTTTCCTGCTGCCACAGATTCCAATGGGCATAAATAAGGGTTATGGGCACCTATATTTCCATTGGGCTTGCAGGCTACAAAAGGTGGCTGCATGACTTCACTATGGCTCCCAATGCTTGTTGAGAAGTGCCACATTCAAAGATAGCTGCCTTTCATGTCACCTCGAAATATCACCAGAGGATACCTAAGTACAGCATGCACTACGTTTAGCATCAAAAGAGGCCCACTAGCTATTGTTCTTCCTTCTTATTGGTGGATGCAGACAGGAACAGGACTTCTGTTTAACTTTCTCTAAAACATTCTGTTTATTTCCTGTCCAGGTGGTCCAAAGAAATTTCAGCAATTTAGGAGGCTGAGATAGGAAGCTAAGTGGTAGGAGTGGGTGCTAGGGTCCCAGAGGTGTGGGGCAGGCCAGAATGAACTGACCTATGTTCTGTTCTGGGATCAGAGCTCCTTGGTGATGGGATGGGCCCAATAACTCTGTACCAGGCAAGTGTGCATTATAACTGGGTAGTGTTTGGGTGTTAAGTACTTGGAGGAGACCCGTGCTCCTGATGTGGTAGGACTAGAGTCCTGGGCACACACGCATGTGGGGTGTGTTTCTGCTGAGGCTTCTTTGTACTCCTTAAACTGAAGCAAATTCTTGGCCTGGGCTCTTTATCTGTTTGTTTCTCTTTTGGGTCTTTGTTGTAGAATTGGGGGTTTTGTTGCATCCCTTATTTGAGATGAGACGATGTTGGGGAAGTTGAGTTCAGAAGTCCAATCTCTAACCTGTGCCCTGCTAATGATCCTTGAGATTTTTCAGCTCTCCCTGAGCTAGTATGAGCTCATCAATTCAAACAATCAGTGCATATAATAAAAGGTATTAATTTGGTTATTTTGTATCAAATATAACTCAAACTTAAATCCACCTCTGAAACAAATGTTAGTGTTAGTCTTTGCTTTTGGCAACTACAGAATTTGACTATCACCTATGTCAGGCTTCAAAGCATACAAAAATTAATGAGTTTGACATTCGTGGCAATAATGGATACACAGCACTAATAATGGGGGGGGGGGTTTGAATGGTATAAACTAATTACAAGCCAGGGAGAAAGGGAAAAGTAAGAGGATGTTAAAGAGGAGGTTGTATTGTCCAAATGTGAACAGAGAGAAGATAGAAGAGGTGAAGGGTTTGCTGGAGAAAAAAGAACAGAACAGAAAAGAGAAGGAAAGGGAATAGAAGAAAAGATAAAGAGTAATGAAACAAACAGCAGCTACAAACAATCTGACACACAAAAATTAAAAAAAAAACCCAGGTAGTATTTTTATGTATTCATGAAAACTTATCCGGTTGGCCATCAAGAGCACGTCAAAAACCAGAAAGAAGGAAAAAAGGAAAGAAGAAAGAAAAATGTGTGTGTGTGTGTGTGTGTGTGTAAGAAGTAAAATCAAAATTTGAAAAAAAAATTTTTCTTGATGAAAACTTAGAAGTCTGATCTCTGAGGTTTCCTTTCTTTTACACAATAGGGACAGGTGTTAAGTATTCACCTAGTTTTTGTTAACAGGGTCTTTCAGTTTGAGATTATGCGAACTCAAGTTTAGGACTGGATGTTCTCCGAGTCCTGGGTTTTTCAGGGTAGAGGTTTCTATGCAGGTACCGGATTGAGATGGTTTCAGAGCTCCCTCTGCTGGATGCACTCCTGGTCCCTCCAGGCTTTCTGTGCTGGGACTGTGGTCTCTTACTGCTCCTGCCCCTCCTTGGTTTGTCCTGTGAGCCTTCCGGGTGGGGTGTGGGGGTGTACCAGGTTAGGGAGGCTCCCTTGTGTTCCACAAACCCGAATCCCCTATGCTAACCCAGGGCAGGGCCTGTCCTATGCCTCCTCTTCCCAGTTCAGTCTCTGTGGCTGGCTCCTGGAGCAATTGTGGAGTAGCTTGTTCCGAACTGCTGACTCGCTCCCTCTGGCAGAAATGGCTCCAGTGGAGCCCTCTGTTTAAAAAGAAAAAAAAAAAAAGCAATTCATGTTTCTCCCTTATGCAGGCAGCTGGGAGATACTGCTTTCCCCTTGAGTAGTGGGGGTCAGAAGGAAGGTCTCTGAGCTGAACTCACAGTTCCCTATCAGCCTTGGGGTCCTCCTGGCCAGGTGAATCGGCTCCCTCCACCCAAATGGCTTGTTGCTTAGGGACGCTGTGCAGTCCGGAGCAGGCTTCTCAACCCGGCTTTAATGAATAAAATCCCTCTTTACCCCACTAAGTGTATAAATCTCAGCTCTTCCAAAAGTCATCCTAAACAAGCACTGAGCTCTGTGATTATTCCTAAAACATCTTGGATTGGTGAAGCTGTCCTGGAGATTTTTCCTTTGTTCATGGAGCAGAGCACAAAGCAGTCACTGTCAGTCCACCATCTCTCCCCTCCCCAATTACTGTTACCAAAAACACACAAACAAACAAAAAACACCCAAGAAAACACTTTAAAAAAAAACTCTGTAAAGCCTCACTTTGTTTTTCTTTTTTTTTTTTTTTAAGAGAAGGACAGTGTGTGTGAGATAGAATCAATTTTTATTGAGTTTTTCACATGGCTTTCACTGCTCTGACACTTAGTTGTATATGTGGGTGCTGGAGTTCAAACCCGTGTACTTGCACATGTTGGGCAAGTGCCATAACCGCAGAGCCACTGTTTCAGCCTCAAGCCCCACTTCTTAATCTTATCTCTTCAGCAATCAGATTTTACCCTTTGGATATTGGAGAGAACTAAACATTTAAACCATTCTTCCCCTGGTCTCTGGCTGTGTTTGGATATTTGTCCCCACAAAGGTTCACATGTGGAGGCTTGGTTCCTAAACTGGCAGTATTGGTATATGGTGTGCATATTTAAGAGGGCCTTGCTAGATGTGGTGGCATATGCCTGTGATCCTAGCAACTCAGAATACTGAGGCAGGAGGATGGCAAGCTCAAGGTCAGTCTCAGCCACTTAAGGCCCTAAGCAACTTAGTGAGACCCTTTCTCAAAATGAAACATAAAAAGGGTGATATAGCTCAGTAGTAAAGTGCCCCTGTATTCAATCCCTAGTACCACAATAGAGGGAAAAAAAGTCAGGTCCTAGTCAGAGGTCTGTAGAAATGTTAGCTAAATAAACTTCTTTCTTTTAGGTTACCTGCATCATGTATTTCATTAGAGTAACAAAAAACTGATTAATATCCTCAAATTCATGACTTCTCACATGCAAAATACATTCATTCCATCCTACTAGCCCCAACATCAACTCAAAAGTGATAAAATTAAGTTGAGAGTCTCATCCAAATAAGTTATGGGTAAGACTCAGGGCATGATTCATCCTGAAATAGATTTTCTTCTACCTGTGAGCCTGGGAAAGGAAACAAGTTACATGCTTCTAAAATAAAATGGAGGGATAGGAGGAGGAACATTTCCTCTCCAAAAGGGAGAAATAGCAAAATAGAAAGGGGTAATAGACCTTGACCAAATCCAAAATCTAATGGGGCAAACAACATTGTCTTAACACTTGAGAATAACCTTTGATTGGAGATTGGATTTCTTACAGGCAGTATACAGTTGGGTGTTATTTTTAAAACTCATTCTGAAAATCTCTTTTTTTAAAGAGAGAAGTACAGTGAGGGAGAGAGAGAAAGAGTCAATTTTATTTACTTTTTCATGTGGCTTTCGTTGCTCTGAAACTTTGCTGTATGTGGTGCTGGGATTTGAATCCATGTCCTCGTGCATGCCAAGTAAGCCCTGTAATTGTGGAGCCACCCACTCTAGCCCTGAAAATCTGTTTAATTGGGGGCAGTTTAAAATTTTGAGGTGAAAGTCACACAATATTAACTATTTTAATGTAAACAATTTAGTGACATTTAGTATATTGTCCAAGAACCACCTCTATTTCCAAAACATTTCCACCATTTCAAAGTAAAAATCCTTACCCATTAAGCAGTTTCTCACCATAAACCTCTTCCCCAAGGCCCAGGAAACCAACGGTCTGTGTGCTATCTCTATAGATTTATCTATTTTGGATATTTCATACAAGTGGAATCACAATATGTTACCTTTTGTGTCTCGTTTCTTCAATTTGACTGTCTTTTTCTTGTTGAGTTTCAAAGAAATCTTCATATGCATTAAATATTAGATTCTCATCCTGGACTTGATTTGCAAATATTCTCTCCAATTTGGTTGGTCATCCTTTTACTTTCTTAATAATGCCCTTTGATGCACATTTTTCATTTTTATGTAGTCCAATTTGTCTTGCAATGAGATATAAGCAAAAGGGATGATTATTATTTCTGGGTTGGAACTCTAGAAAACACTGTTCCTGCTTTGCTGCCCTTCTTCTGTCCTGATGGTTGGGATATAGTGAGAATTTTAAGAACCCTTTGTTCCCCAAAATGAAAAGGACTTATTCAGGAAGGCAAAGCTATCACACCAGCCCTGTACTGCTCATCCCTAAACTTACATGGGGTAGGAATAAAGACATGTTATTCAGATCATTGTGTCTTGGAATATTTATTGTATCAGTTTTACTTACTCTATAACATATACAACTCCAGTGTGCCACACAAAAATGACTAATTTCTATTGGTGGAGTTATGATGATGATTGTGACGCATGGTGATCTGGGCCAAATGTTCTTGGTTTCTTTTGTTAGCCCTTCCTCTTCACTGGCACCAAGAGGAGAATCCATTGCACCAGACCAACCTAGGTGTTTAGCTAATTATAGTCACAAAAAACTTTTGCAGAAAAGTTGAGTTTATATTGGGAATTGGTTATAGGAAGCCATTGTCTTCATTTGGTAGCACCTAGGGTAAATGTTGGTGAACCCTTATTGGAAGTTCTCCAAAATGCTTCACCCAGGGACCTAACACCTGTGAAAGACTACCTGAAGCAAGGGCTGCTGTGACATCATGAGTGTTCACTCAAGGGTTCTCTTCCTTAGAAACATGAGTCCCACCTTCTCCAATGAGACAAGCCTTTTCGTAGTTTCCACAGACCTCATGAACCTTTCTCCTTTGGTTGATTTGAGGCAAAACAATATCATTAGGAAAACCAAGCCTCCCAAAATTATCTTCCTGGCTCTGGGCCTGGGTGTAACATGGTGAGCTGCAAAATAAATGTAAATTCCTTCTTGCATTGTTGGTCTGCTTGGACAAGCAACACCAGAGTGATGCTGGCTTCGTGAAAATTGGAATCATGTTCTCTGGAGATGAAGAATGAAACTGAGGGAGGAGGCAAGCATGACAGACAGATTTTAAGAAAACAACAGAAAGTAAAAATAGGGAAAAGAGCATTCTTCCTGCAGTGTGGGAGAAAGGGGCAGAGTGGAAGAGGGGGTGAGGTTTGCCCTTTTTATAGGATTTTTCTCCCTTCATTTGGTTATCCTCTTCCTTCCCCAATACCTAGGACACTGGCACCAGAAATTCTGATTGGGTCCAGTCTTTGGTTTGCACCTCAGGCATCAATAGAATGTGTCCCCTTCCTTAGCAGAAGGGAGTGTCAGCATCTGGGCCCACCTTGCTGGACCCTCCTTAGTAGCATTGGGGATGTCAAATTGATCTTAAAAGAAATGGCTTACCTCTACAAAGAAAACTATCAGACACTAAAAAAAGAAATTACAGAAGACCTGAGTAGATGGAAAAACATTCCATGCTCATGGTTAGGCAGAATCAATATATAAAAATGGCCATTCTACCCAAAGCCCTATACAGATTTAATGCAATCCCCATCAAGATACCAATGGCATTCTTCACAGATACAGAAAAAGCAATTCTCAAGTTCATATGGAATAACAGGAGACCCAGACTAGCCAACACATTACAGGAAGGAAGAAGTAGGGGGTATCTCAATCCCTGACCTGAAATTATACTACAGAGCTGTAGTAGCAAAAACAGCATGGTATTGGTATCAAACAGAACCGAAGACCAGTGGAACCGAATAGAAGATCCTGAGACAAACCCCCATATCTTTAACTATTTGATATTTGATAAAGGGGGCACAAGCATAGTGTGGAAGAAAGATAGAGTGAGTGCAGAGCGGTGGCTTGAGCAAGCTTTAGAGAGCAAGCAGGTGCGAGGAGAGAGTGTGAGAGAGTGCAGGAGAGTACGAGACAGGGCAGAGCAGGGACTTGGTCAGAACTGCTGCTGAAAGAAAGTGTACAGCAATTTAACCGTGTTGTAGTCATTAGAGGCCTCGTTTTTGAATAGTATTTGAAGTAGCCCTAAATTCCCATTTACTAAGAACAAGGAACAGCCAACCATGTTTCATATCGCCAGATGAACTGACCCTTAGCAAATAGCCAATCAGGAGCTGATGAGCCAATTCCTAACATACCAAACTATATATGGTAGAAGTCCAAGACAAAGGGTATGCTGATAGAAATATATCATATATGTTAGAAGATCAATCAGTCGTGTATTCTGCTTTGTTTGAATTTCCCGCTTCGCTGTGAAACCCTATAAAAGTATCGCTGTACTAGGGCTCGGGGCTCCCTCCCTCTCCCTAAATCCACCACATTGGAGAGAGCCCAGACTGGAGCTTGCAATAAAAAGACCCTAATGTATTTGCATTAGATTCGGCTCCTTGGTGGTCTTTGGGGACTCGAGACTTGGGCATAACAATAGCCTGTTCAACAAATGGTGTTGGACAAATTGGACAGCCATGTGTAGACAACTGAAGCTGGATCCTTATCTTTCACCCTGCACAAAAATGAAATCAAAATGGGTCAAAGATCTGGATATTAAGCCAACAACTTTAAACTTACTAAAAAAAGAGGTAGGGTCAACACTACAGGACACAGGAGTCAGCAGCACCTTCCTCAACAAAACTCCCATGGCTCGAGCAGTAAAGTCAAGAATAAATGAATGGGATGCAATTAAACTAAAAAGTTTATGCACAGCTAAACATCTAGTCAAGAGCATCAAAAGAGAACCAACAGAATGAGAGAAAACCTTTGCCTGCTACACCTCGGACAGAGCCCTAATATCCAGAATATACAAAGAAGTGAAACAAAACACCAAACTCACAAATAATCCAATCAATAAATGGGCTACGGATCTTAAAAGAAACTTCTCACCAGTGGAAGTCCAGAAAGCCCATAAGTATATGAGAAAATGCTCTACATCATTAGCTATAAGGGAAATGCAAATCAAAACTTCAATGAGATACCACCTCACTCCTGTTAGAGTGGCAAAAATGAAAAATTCAAACAACAACAGATGCTGGAGGGGCTGTGTGGGAAAAGAGGAACACTGTTACACTGCTCGTGGGACTGCAAACTGGTTCAGCCACTGTGGAAAGCAGTGTGGAGAATCCTTAAAAAATTACAGATGGAACCACCTTATGACCCAGCTATCCCACTCCTGGGTATTTTCCCAAAAGAGTTAGAATCAGCATATTATACTGATGTGGCTTCATCAATGTTTAGAGCAGCTCAATTTACTATAGCTAGACTATGGAACCAAACCAGATGCCCCTCACTCGAGTGGATACAATATATATTGGTATATATACTCAATGGAATACTACTCAGCCATTAGAGAAGACGATATTATGGCTTTTGAGATGAAATGGATGGAGATGGAAAGAATTATGCAAAGTGAAGTATCCCAATCTCAGAGACTCAAGGGCTGAATGGTTTCTCTCATCTGTGGAAGCTAGAATACATTGGGAAGAACTATGTTAGATTGCAAAGCTAATAATAACTTTAAATTCTGATTCTTTTCGCAACAGGGAGACGACTCCCTAGGATACTTGGAGGTGTAGGCTGGGGGACAGGGTGGAGGGAGGGCTTAGGAAAATCACCTAGGAGACTGGAGGAACCGAATATAGGGGAATCATCTCAGAAGGTGATGTCTGATCTTCACGAGATATCCATTTAACTCAGCGGTTCTTCTGGGGAAAACAGCAACATGCGTAACCCAAGCTGGGCATCCATGACATGGCATTAGCCCTAGATAACTAAGTATATATTCATTTGTTCTGGAATATTTGATAATGTTTCCCCCTCAATTGTAACTATATATCATCTAATAAATAATACATTAAAAAAAAAGAAATGGCTATCCCTTGATTGACGCGAACTTATTTTTTTCGCGAACTTATTTTTTTCTAGACGGACATTCTAACTACTCGGCCTCCCTAATTTTTCCCCGTGTCAAGAGCACTCTTCTTTGAGCAGCCTCCCACCTCTTGGGGTCCTATGACAGCACCTTGGAGCTGTGCTGGTGGACAGGTCGTCCTTCAAAACACTAGGGAGGTTTTCCTTATTGACTCTTACTTGGTTGGTTCCCTCCACTGCTCCCTCGCCGTAAACCTCTCTGTGAAAGCTGTGTTTTGAGCCAGCTTTGATGCCTCCACTCCACCTGGATCATGGGACAGATCTGGGATTTGGCTTCAGGGCCAACAGGCCAGCGGATTGCGCAGGCCGCAGGCTCAGAACTACGAGCCCCAGGACGCTTTGCTCCAAGCGTTTCCAGCCCTGCCCCCTCCAGCGAACTACATTTCCCAGGCAGCATTGCGGCCGATCCTCGCGAGGTAACCAACTGGCTTTCTCCCGCTAAGGAGCTCGTTCTAGGTAGTGCTGAGCTATAGGGTGGGGCCTCCGGAAGCTTAGAGGGGCTGGGTGTGCGGGCCTAGGGATGTTGGAGCTCCAGAGCGGTGGAGCGCATGCGCGTGAGCGCCTGTGGTTCCGGTGAGCACTGTGCACGCGCCTGTCTGGGCGTCTTCAAGGCAGTTCCCGCGCCTTGCGGCCGTGAGGGTCGCCGGGCACTGGAAGAGTTAGTCCGTGGGAGGCTGCGTGCCGTGTGACGCTGTCGCCAGGTTGATGAGATGCTGTGACCACTCGCCCTGAGTTTTTGTATGTCTGATGCTGGAGAAACCCTTAATAATTTAGAGATTCCTAACAGTGAATAATAGCATTTTGTTTCTCTGCGTCAGATAGTGGTACGCTTTGTCAAAGAAAAGTATGAGTGGCTGAAAGTCTGTCTTCTCAGACCTGAGCTTCATTTCCGTATTCCCGTCACTTCCCGTGCCGAGCTTTTAGGTTGATAGGAGCGGGGACGGCAGTGACTGTTGTTGGATATGGTTGTGGTCCTCCAGAGTCGTTTTCTAAGTGTCTACAGCTGTGAATCCCTGCTTCTTCCTCTCTTTAGAGAGTCTCTGGAAAACTGGGAGAGAAGACTGGAGTTTGAGTCTCCCTTTGAAGCTTCTAAGCACAGAGATGTTCTCCTGTGTTGCAAAACTGGTTTTGTAATGAGAATTTCCAAGTGTCACTCCATATAACTTACAAGAGGAGGACAGATAAGTCTCATTAAGGCTCATTTTCTTATGGAAAGAAGACTAGTTTGGGAGTTAGAGAAGCCAACAAACGATGTGACTTCTTCACCTTCATCCTCTGTAAATAGCGGGAAAATACATTAACTTTCCATTTTTATGTTTTTGTTTTTTAATTGTTGATGATCAGATGAAGTACGTATACAAAATCCTCACCTACTTGCTGGTATTATATCATTGCTACTAGCATTTTGAAGTTGATTCATACACAGTTCTTGATCATCTCTCGGGTATATTTGCCTTGCTCAGAAGAGGCAAAGTTGTGTTCTCCATCCTTCTTAGCCTAAGGCATGTTCTAGGGCAAAAAGCAGCCTTAAAGCCAGGCTCAGCAGTTGGCATCTGTAGTACCAGTTACTCAGGAGGCAGATGCAGAGGGGATTGATTGGGCCCAACAGTTTGAGTCCAGTTTGGGAAACAGTGAAACACCATGTGAAAAAAAAAGTGGCTACTTTTACAGTGATGCAGGCTGGTCCTTAGTGTCTGAAAACTTGGGGGGTTACTAGGCTCAAGTATCTTTACATGTATCAGAGGCTAGTGAAGGATGCAATAATGAGTTTTAAACCATCTGTTTTTGGAAACTGCAAGACACAATAATAGCATTCTACCAACTTTCTTCTCCAAAACCAATGGTATCTGTCTTCCCCACCAGAGAAACTGGGGCATAAATCTTATGCTCATGGTTCACATCAATTATTTTCCCCCCTTCTTCAAACATCATCTTGTTTTCCTTTATGTTCATTAGTTTGAAAGAAAATGCTCCTATTCACTGATAGCATGGACTCTCCAGGTTGCTAAGGTTACAAGTCTTTCTACTTCCTAGGTGTATGTTTCTGCACCATCAGGGATGTTCAAAGAATGGAGACCTTGGATACATAGAATAATTTCCTGAATAAATGTGTCAAGAGAGTGTGGAGGGCAGAGGTGATAAAAGTGGAAGTAGGCTATTTGAGATCATTCCTTTGTTTTTTTCATTCCCTAGAATGGGAAGAACTGAGAACCAATTCCTCAGAGAAGTCTGGTAGGATAGTGAATTTCAGACAAACTCATGTGTGAGACAATGCAAGAATGTTCAGAGGTGAATTTATTGGATTATGAGAGGTGTGACCTAATCAGTGTATTATCCCAATGACATGGATTAACTGGGCATTAACTGGAGACAGACAGGATATGACTTGAGGAAGTAGGTCACTGGGGGTGTACTTTTGGGGTTTATATTTTGTGCTAGGTGAGTGAGCTCTCTCTGCTTCCTTGTTGCCATGTCCTGAACTGCTTTTCTTCCCCATGCTCTTCTGCCATAATATTCTGCCTCTTCTTGAGCCCATAGCAATGCTGTTGGCCATCCATGGACTAAAACTGTGAGCCAAAATAAACTTTTCTTCCTGTAAGTAGTTCCTGTTGAGTATTTTGCTCAGAGTGATACCAAGATGTCTAAACACCTACTTTACAATACTGTCACAAAGCATTTAAATTTGAACATGAGGTTTGGAGGAGACAAACATGCAAACCAGTCCAAGAAGGATGACCATGCATTTGCAATTATGGTTGTCCACCATGAGACATATAAGTTCTGGGGTTTAGGTCAAAGACTTATTCTAATGAGGACTGTAGTTTCACCGAAGACCACTACTGTAGATGTTCCCCAGCTGGGTTTGGACTTTCTAGGAAATGTGGATGTACATAAAAGAGGTATGCATAACAATAGAATTCACCATGTCTTTCCAGCAGATAGCCAAGGGTGTTCTGGTTATGTATCACCCCTTGGCTAGTGAGTTCACAGAGTCATGTTGGTCTTGAATGGCTTGGGAACTAATATTCTAGGAGGAGCTGTCTGAGGCACTACTGCTTCATGGAGCACAAACCACCCCTGGGTAGAGTGTTCCAGAGGAAGAGAAAAAGAGTGGTTGAGCATATTGAGATTCAGGTACCTCATCCATAGCCTACTCTGATCACTGGATCCTCCTTCTTGTCTACACTTAGTTTTTAATCAACATGCATTGCAGCGATGCTTCACTTTCACTGGTGTATATTATGGTCCAGATGATCCCAGTGAGGCCAGGATACCACCCTACTGACAATTTTCTAGCTGTCCCTTCTTTAATTGTGGCTTTAGTCTTTCATTCTATTGTTCAATGGCTTTGATAGTTTATAGGCAGTATGGGGCATGGAAGGTCCAGCATATTCCATGGGATAATACACATTGTTGTATCTCTTGTCAGGTAAAATAAGTACCCTTTTCTGATTGGAATCCTGTAAAGTACCCAAATACATGACAGAGACTGGTTCCTGGGTAACTTTAATGGTACCAGCATCATATTGCATACATGGATGGTTTTATGCTTTAGATGTGAGCTAAAGCATAAAAAAGCACAGGTGTGAGACAATGCAAGAATTTTCAGAGATGAAATGACTAGATTACTTGAGATATAACCTAAGCAATGGATTAATCCATTGACATGGATTGACTGGGAGATAATTATAAGCAGGTAGGGTGTGTCTGGATACAGCATATCACTTGATTGAACCCAGGAGTGTTCTATCACTGGGGTACATCCCTGATCATTTTCATTTTTTATATTGAGACAGGGTCTCCCTAAGTTACTGCAGCTGGCCTGGAATTCACAATCCTCCTGCCACAGCTTTCCGAGTCACTTGGATTAAGGTGTTCTCCAAAGCATCCAGCTAAGGACTTGTCCAGTTGTATTAGTGGAATTGGTAAGAACCCAGGAAAGATTGGGAAGTGCAGGCCTCAGAATTAACTAAGGTGCTTCCTGGGTGAGACATTCCATCTCCACTGGAGTCCAACAGCAAGTGAGAAGCTCCCATTCAAAAGGTCTACTTCTAGCACTTGCTTCAGGCTGCAGGCATGGTCCAAATCTTAGAGTTCTGCACACCACAGTGGTAGTTTCTTTCTGCCACAGACTCCAATCAGCATGCATAGGGCTGTTGACACCTATACTTCCACTGGGCAAGCAGACTACAGAAATCTCAAAGGCAGCTGAGTGCCTTCACTGGGGCTTCCAATGCTTGTTGAGAAGGGCCACATACAAAGATGGCTGCCTTTCATGTCTCCTTAAAATACCACCAGAGGATACCTAGGTGGATCGTGCATTCCCTTCAGGATCAGAAGTGGCTCACTACCTGTTGTGCTTCCTCCTTATTGGTGATTGCAAACAGGAAGAGGAACTTCTGTTTAACTTTTTCTAGAATATTGTGTTTATTTGCTTTCCAGGTGGTCCAAAGAAATCTCAGCAGCTCAGGAGGCTGAGGCAGGAGGAGTGAAAGTTCAAGGCCAGTCTCAGCAACTTAGTGAGACACTGTTTCAATATAAAAATAAAAGAAAGGGCTTGTCCTTTAATGTCCATCTTTCATTTTTAGGAAGGCCAATTCATTTATCTCATAGCAATGAGATAAAAGCCAAAGGGATGATTGTTATTTCTGGTTGGATTTCTAAAAAGCACTGTCCCTGCTTTTACTGTCCATCTTCTGTCCTGATAGCTGGGAGACAGAATTTTAAGAACCCCTTTGCCCTGGAAGATCAAAAACACTTATTCAGGAAGGCAAAGCTATCCCACCAGCCCTGGACTGCTCACCCCTAGACTCTTACAAGAGGGAGAAATAAAAATGTTATTCATGTCTTTGTATATTGGGATCTTTACTATTTCAGCTTAACTTACACCCTAACATATACAACTCCAGTGTGCCACAAAAATATTACTATTTTCATTTGGTGGTGTCAGGATCATTGGGAAGCGTGGTGACTTGGCCCCTTCCTCATTGCCATCAAGAGGAGAATCCATTTCACCACACCCACCTATGTCTTCAAATCATTATGCTCCCAAATAAACTTTTGCAGAAAAGTTGAGCTGATAGTGGATCTTGGTCATAGGAAGCTATTGTTCTGCTTTGAGCAGTTGTGGAAGTTCTCCAAAATGCTTTCCTCTAGGATCCTAACGCCTGTCAAAGGCTGTACAGGAACAGTTTAGGAGAGGTAGTTAAATGGCTAGGTAATCAGGACCAAGTACCCCATTCAGCCACACCTAGAAGCTGCCTCACAGAGAGCCATTAAAGGTTATGCTCCTGGCCTTCAAATGCAAATGACCATGAGGCAATTTTCCCAGAGGTGGGAAAATTAAGAAGTGGGGGTGGACACAGATGGGAACTTGGAAAGAATTGCTACCTGTTTTGCATAGATTTTAACCAAAGACTTTGGTGCTTAGTTTCAATGCCTGATTCGCATAGAGTTTAACCAACGACGCTGGTGCTTTTCCCAATGCCCGCTTTACATGACTCTTAATCAAGGCTCATACCTCAGACCAATATAAACTCTGGCCTAACATCCATCAGACAGTGTCCTGCTTCCAGGTGCCCCTCCACCTTGTGGGGGTCTCTGCTTTCCTTCCTTAAATAAATCCTTCTCCTTTTACTACTCCTTGTGTGGTTGTCCGTGGATTTTATTCTTCAAATTCCTGAGACAAGAACCCAGAAGACTGGCACCAAATTCCGGGGGTGAATTTCCATATCAAGAGCTGCAACACCCAGCTTTTAGCTGGGGAGCTGTTAACACTACTTTGGCTGCAGAAAGCTGCAGCCAGCCCAAATTCCCAGTTTTAACTGTGAATAGCTGCAAACACTAGAAGCGGGCTATTTTGGCTGCTGGAATCTGTAATCAGCCCAGACTCCATTTGCCAGGGGGAGCAGAGAATCTGACCTCTTCTCAAAAACCCCGCATCAGTACCAACATCATGGATTGTCCTAACATAGTGTTCGTTCCCTCCAGGGTCTCTTCCTTAGAGATAGAAGTTCCACTTCTTCAAAGAGACAGACCTTTTCGTTGTTTCCACAGCCCTCTCCTCCTCTGATTGACTGATTTGAGGCCAATGACATTAGGAAAACCAAGCCTCCCAAAGTCCTACCTTTCAGCCTCTAGGCCTGGGTATGATGCAATGAGTTGCCAAATTGGCTTCTTGGATTGTTGGTCCACTTGGTCAAGGATCACCAGAACTCTCCTCTTTCAGGAGCCTCCCACCTCCGATGTCACCTGTGACAATCCTCCAAGGCCTCCTATTGTCATAGTGGCACCTTGGCGCTGTGCTCGGAGACAGGAGGTCCTTAGAAACCCTAGGGAGCTTTTTCCTTTCCATTTCTGACTTGGGTCACTCCTCTGCTCCTCTAGCCCTAAAGCCCCTCTCTGTAAAAGCAGCCTTTCCAGTCAGCTTTGGCGCTTCCAACAGGACCGCGGGACAGGGCGAGGCTTTGGCTTCAGGAACAACGGGTCAGCGGTGGCGCAGGCCTCAGGCTCAGAATTATGAGCCCCAGGACGCTTTGCTCCAAGTGTTTCCGGCCCTGCCCCCTCCCGCGAACTACATTTCCCAGACTGCACTGCGGCTGATCCTCTCGGTGACGTAGCTAACGGCTTTCTCCCGCGTGGTACCAGGTGGTGCTGAGCTACGTGGGAAAGGGCGCGGGGTGGGGCGTCGAGATGCTCCACAGGGGTCAGGTGCTGTCTGGAGCCCCCTGAGCGTTGGGGCGCATGCGCGTGAGTGCCCGTGGGTCTGGTTTGAGCGCTGTGCTCGCGCCTTCAAGGCTGTTCGCGCGTCTAGTGTGGCTGTGAGGGCCGCCTGTGTGGCACTGGACGAGTTTGTCCGTGGGAGGCTGCGCGTGACCTGACGCGTGTGCGTCACCATGTGCGTCATCATAGCGGGATTACTGCGTGCCCTGTGACGTTGTCGCCGGGTTGGTGAGGTGGGAGCACTCGCGGCTGTCCCAGTGTGAGGATGAGGTGTGTGGCGGATGCTGGAGTCACCCTTGGCCACCTAGAGGTTCCTGCTGTTAGTGAGTAGGGGCATTTCCTTTCTCTGCCTCACGTAGTGGTCGACTTTGCTGAAGAAGGGCAGAAGTGGCAGAAAATCTGTCTGCTGGGAAGATCTGCGCTCCACCTGTTTTCCCTTCCCTTCCAGTGCGGAGCCTTTAGGTTGCTACAGGCAGGGCTGTCGGTGCCTATTGGAGTATGAGAACAGTCCCGCAGAACCATTTTCTAAGGACTCAGGTGTCTACAGCTATGAATCCCTGCCTTTTCTCTCTTCTACTTAGAGTCTCTGGAAAATTCATCTAGGACAGGAATTTGAGTTCACTTTGAAGTTTCCAAGCACAGGCAGGGATAATCTGAGTTACAGAGAATTCCTGTAGTGAACCTAAAACGGGAAGGGCAGCTGTTCTCCTCAAGGCTCATTTTCTTGTGGAAAGAAGACTAGTTGGGCGTTAGGGAAGTCTGGATTCTACTCTGGATTCCTTACCTACAAATGTTGTGGCATTGGATAAGTTAACTTGGCCTTTCTCAGTTTCCATCATATTGAAAATAGTTAACATTGTACTTTCTTTTTCTTTTAGAGAGCATGAGAGAGAATCAATTTTATCTATTTTTTTAATCTGGTTTTTGTTTGTGTAAGACTTATTTGTATATGTGGTTCTGGGGTTCAAACCACTTTATTGCTGAGCCAGCTCTAGCCCCTTAATGTTGCACATTTTTTTTAATTATTGGAGATCAGATGAGGTGACAGTATATTCAAAGTCCTTACCTACTTGCTAATATATCATTGCTGAGCATAATGAGAGTGATTTAAATACAATCCTTGAGTATCCCTGGAGTGTACTTGCTTTGCCTTCCTCAGAAGAGGCAAAGTTGTGTTCTCCACCCCTTGTAGCCTAAGGCAAGTTCTGTGACAAAACGCAGCCTCAAATCCAAGCTCAGTGGCAGGCAGACCCAGCTACTCCGGAGGCAGACACAGGAGGATTGCTTGAGCCCAAGAATTCGAGTCCAGCTTGGGATTCATAGTGTAACTGCATCTCCAATTTTAAAAACCCTGCAACCACTTTGACAGTGATGCAGGCTGTTTGGTGTCTGAGAGACGCAAACCCAGCTTTGGTGGATTTACTATGCTTAAGAATCTTCATATGGTTAGTAAATGAGTTTTAAACCATCTGTGTTTTTCAAACTGCAATACAGGATAATAGCCTTCCATTTCCATTCTCCTCCACCCACTAGAATCTGTCCTTTCCACCAGAGGAACTGAAGGAACTTTGCTCCACTTAAATCTTACGTTCATGGTCCACATCAGTTGCCTTCCTTCCTTCTTCAAATCTCATCTTGTTTTCCTTTATGTTCAACAGTTTGTCTGAAATTTACTGTCCTACCAGGCTTCTCTGAGGAACTGATTCTCTATTCTTCCCATTCTAGGGAATGAAAAGACCATAGATATAATCTCAGATAGCCTGCTTCCACTCTTATCACTCCTGCCCTTCCCACTCTCTCAACATATTTATTCAGGAAATAATTGTACATGACCAGGGCCTCAATTCTTTACAAAGCCCTGATGGTGCAGAAACGTGTCTAGAAAGAAACATGGAAGTAGAAAGGCTCCTAACCTGTGGTGTCATGTGGAATATTTGTCATCCAATGAGGCATAGGCATTGGCCACCTGAGAGACATAGGCCATGAGTAGAGTGAGGCTAGAAAAGCCCCCTGCTGGGGCTGGAGTGCTGGCTCCATGGTTACAGCGCTTGCCAGGCAAGCGCAATTACACCAGTTCAAATCCCAGCACCCACGTACACAGCTAAGCCATGTGAAAGCCATGTGAAAAAAGCACAATAAACATTGATTGTATCTCTCCCTCTCTCACTGTCCTATATTAAAAAGAGAAAGAAAAAAAGAAAAGAAAAGCCCCCTGTTAGAGCAAATATTGTTTTGGTTTCAACATTGTGGCAAACTAGAGGAGGAGAGGTCTGTTCTCAAAAGCAGTAAATCCAGTAAATGAAATGCTTACATTGATGTCAATTTGGTAATATTTTGTTTAACTGGTATACAGAAGTGCCCAAGATATTTGGTCAAAATTAGGTAGACTTGCATAAGGCCTTAAAGAGCCTGTCTTTCATACAACTGAGTGACTTACTGTCTTAGTCTGGTTTTTTTTTCTGCTTTAACAGTTCCATAGTCTGGGAAGTCCAATATCCAGATTATGGCGTCTGTTGAGGGCCTTCTTGCTGAGTTCCCA
This sequence comes from Aplodontia rufa, assembly GCA_004027875.1. NCBI lineage: Eukaryota > Metazoa > Chordata > Mammalia > Rodentia > Aplodontiidae > Aplodontia > Aplodontia rufa. The sequence continues at coordinate 17,178 of PVKS010020281.1, read as the reverse complement.
CATGGAAGAAGACCAAAGGGAGCAAGAGAGAAAGCAAAAGGAGGCAGACTCACTCCAGCAATAATGGCATTAGCCCATTCACAAGAGCACAGCCTCATGCCCTAAACATCTCTTTTGTGTCCCACTGGCATGGTTAAAATATGGGGTTTTGCTCAGAAGCTGATGTGTGATAAAAGGCAAGAATGTTCAGAGGTGAAATTATTGGTTTATGGGAGATGTGACCTAATCAGTGGATATAACACACTGATATGGATTAACAGGGGGTTAATTGTAGGCAGGTAGGGTATGGCTGGAGGAAGTAGGTTTACAGAAAACCACTATCCAGCTGGGTCTTGACTTTCCAGGAATTGTTGATGTACACACAGCAAACAGTATGGATAAGATATCAGAATCCACCCTGTTATTCCAGCTGATAATCAAGGGTTGTCTGTTTATTCATCACCAACTTGGGTAGTGAGTTCAGTGAGTCCAGTTGGATTTGAATGGCTTGGGAATCAATCTTAGTTACTTTTTTAATACCTCAAGAGGTTGTATATCATTTTTCAAGGGCATATCTGTGCCTGGTACGAAAATATAGATAGTTCAGTGAAACCAACTGTCATATTTCCCACCCAAGAAGGGTGTGATATATGGCTCTAGAGAGGCCATCAGGGCTATGCCCCCCCTCCAACCCTTTGTGAAATTATCCGTTATTATGGATAGTGGGGCCTAAGACCCTGAGGCAGCAAGACCCTGTTCTAGGAAGAAAGCACTGTTAAGCATTGGTGTTCACAAAGAAACACACACTTCAGGGAGGAAGGAGGCTTATTGTTATATTGTTGATTGCTTGCTCCAGTTATACTTTGTCTGTGTCTGGTAACTCCTGGCTTAAAGAGAGAAAAAATTTTACATCTTCTCTAGCCCAAAATGCCTTTACAAGTGCAGTAATATCCTATCCTGTGGGATGGGGTGGGGGCTCTCATTTCTCTTACCAGAATGACCCTGCACCTTAACTTCCATCAATGGGGTTGATCAGTAGACAGATCCCCTAATGGCCTGAGGAAATCCAATGCCGTTATATATCAGGCTGGCTATCAAGATGGGGTTCTGAGAGGAAAAAGATTTTTGGCCTTGGGGGGCAGATCCAGGTTTGTTTCAGGTTACTCCCTTCTCTACAGCATTGCTGATTTTGAGGAGGTTGTTGTCAATCCAAGCATTGTCAGGAGTCTGTGATTGGAAGAAAGAACATGTCAGTGTACCTCTTCAGCTATCATGTCTCATCCCTGGTAACTTCAAAGCCTAGAGAAACTCTTGTATTATCACGTAGTGTTTGAAGTGTCTGATGCATCATAACATAGATGCACCCATTGCCCTTGCTCTGTCCCCTGACCTTTCTGCTGTGTTCATTCATTCCAGGCAATAACATTAGGTCCTGTACAGATTTTGCATGTTATATAGAACCACCAATCTACACTCCTGAACAGGGGTGTTGTGAATGCCTGATGCAACCAAGGCAAGTCTGGTATTGACATTCTGTAGCTCCCTTCCACTTTCCCTTGGGGTTCTGAAGGTGGTAAGCACTCTGGGGAAGCACGATTTCCAACACTGAGTGAAGGAGGAGCTTTGTAAGGCATACTGCTACATTGACCATAAACCACTGCTGTGCAGAGTGTTCCAGAGGAAAAACAAAAAAGGTGGTTGGGTGTACTGAGATTGGGGTGCCTTAGCCATAGCCTAGTCAGGTGACCCCTACATCCTCCACATCCTCCACACTTAGTATTTATAAACATGCATTGCAGTGCTATTTCTCTTTTACTGGTGTACAGTATAGTCCCAATGATCCTAGTGAGGCCAGGATACCATCCCACTGACAGTGTTTCTTGATGTCCCTCTTTTAATTATTGGCTTTAGTAATTGCTGCTTTAGTCTTCTATTGTTCTTTGGCTTTGTTAATTTTTGGGTAAAATGAGCATGGAAGGTCCAACATGTTCCGTGTGTTTATCCCCACTGTTGTATCTCTTGTCAGGTAAAATAAGTACCAGTTTCTGATTGGAATACTTTAAAGTACCTAAATGTATCAGAGATGTTTTTCCAGGTTATATTGGTACCGGCATCATGTAGCATGTACAGATGCTTTCATGGTTTAGATATGATGTGTCCCTGAAAATCTCATGTGTGAGACAATGCAAGAATTTTCAGAGATGAATTGACTATATTACTTGAGGTGTAATCCATTGATGTGTATTAACTGGGTGGTAACTGTAGGCAGGTAGGATATGTCTGAGAATGTAGGTCACTCGGAGTATCTTTGGTTTTATATTTTTCTCTGGAGTTAGCTCTCTTTCTGCTTCCTGCTTGCTATGTTTTGAGCTGATTTCCTCTGGCACGTCCTTCCTTCATCCTGATGTTCTCTGCTCCACCTCAAGCCCAGGGCAATGAAATCAGGCACCTATGTATTAAGACCTCTGAAATGGTGAGCCATAATAAACCTTCCCTCCTTTGAGTTTCTTGTCAAGTCTTTTAGTCATAGTGCTGCAAAAACTGACTAAAAAAGATTGGTACCAAGAAGTCATGTCATTGATCTGACTAACTTGACCATGTGGATCAGAAGTCTTTGGAACTGTCTTTTGGGATAGAGGAATTTTGAACAACTTTGAAATGCAACCTGGAAATCCTTTAGTTGTAAGTGGAATTTAATGGGAGTTTCTGGTGGGAGCTCAGATGATCTGAATGCCAGTAGGATCTTGGACAACAAAGATTTGTCTCATGAGGTTTCAGAGAAGGAATCTATTAAAAATTGGACTAGAGGCTATTCTTCTTATGTCTGGCAAGGATTTGTCTACATTTTGCCCATGTTCTGAGACTTTTGTTAGACTGAATTTAAAAGTGATGGGCCAATTCATCTGGTTGAGGAAATTTCAAGGTAATACAGTATTTATGGAGTGACCTGGATATTGTCAGCAGATTTTATCCAACTTTACTATGATAATAATAAGAAGAAAGCAAAGCAAAAAGAATTGAAAAACTTCCAGTTCAGTCATATAAATGTGAGTAAAACTGAGATTAAGGAAGTTGTGGTTGTTGTCCATTAAGCCACTAAAGAGATGCGAAGTATTTTGCATGGAGATAATGGGAAAGATGGGAGAGGGCATCTTAGGATTTGGCAGGACCATACTCATCTCAGGCTCAGGGGAATAAAAGTACAAATTCTTTGGAGAATAGGCCATAGGTGCACCCTGTTTTCACGGGGAGGCCTAGGAAGTTTTTTCCCCATGCTCAGGCACTCAGAGATTGCTGCAGTCATCATCCCAGGAAGCTTAGCCAGTGCTTGAAATGGTGTTAGACCTTGGAATCAATGACATGGTGCTGGTTCTGTAGGAATGCAGGATGCTGGAGTTAGGGGATCATGGAGGCTCCCATTGAGATTTGGAAGTCCTTGGAGAGAAGGAAAAGTATGTCTGCAGTAGAGTTCTTGTGGGCTGCCCCTGAGAGGATAGTTATTCACGAAGATGTGAGAAGGAAGCTACAGCTACAGTGGAGACCCTGAAGATTAAGAGATGGCAGTAATGTGGGATGTCTTTTGGGGAGTGGTGCAGAAATTGAGCAGAAGTAACTAGCCAAAAGAGAGGCCATGTGGGCTATAACCAGCAAGGCCAAGGGGCAGGGTTATGCAAATCCTTTGGAGAGACCATCACAATGCCCTATTTTCCAGATTCTGGGCATGGAGGTACAGAACTTTTTTGCCCAGCTGGATTTAAGTCTTGGTTTGATACCATCCATTCTTTCTATGCCCATAGAAATGTATACCCTGTGCCATATAATACATTGGCTATGTAAGACTTAATTTTGATTGTATAGGGGAAAACATCCATAAGTTTGCCTTGAGTTTCAGATGAGATTCTGGACTTGTAATTTGAGTAATATTGGAGCTGTTAAGGGTGTGGGGTGGATTCCAAGATGGTGACCTGCAAGGAGGCTGCTTCTTATCTGGCTCCATGATGGAGTGATAAAACTCTGGGAGGGCTACCTTGCAGCGAGGTGCATATAGGGGAAAAACTTGACTTGAACTTGGCAGTAGTCAGTGGGAGATTTTCAGAGGTATGGAGGTTTGGGTGTAGGATGTGGAAAGGAGGATTGCATCCATCCCAGCCAGATCTCATCAGTGGTGACTGCCATTGAATGATAAAGTGTGGTTGGATCTGTTGCAGAGAGGCCAAGTTCATTAAGGAACCCTGCATTGGGCCTAACCCAGGACACCTCTGCTGTATGAGAGGAGTGCAGTGTCTCTCAGCTTCCTGCAAGGAGGAGGGGCAGTAGCCATTTTGAGCAGACTGTCCAGCAGGAGGGAGTCAAGAGGTTAGAGTGGGCTACTCCATGAACCTGCCAGGAGCCTGCCGCAGTACAGAAGTTGAACTCAGAAGAGTGGGTGTGGGACAGGCTCAGACCTCACTTAGATCAGGAAGATTCAAGTTGATGGAGCTTAGCCCTGTCCCTGCCCTTGAGTTAGAGAGCTCATATCATAAGCTAAGGCAGAACAGGAGCACACAAGAGAATGCCCAGGAAATCTGGAGGCAGTGTGTATGTAACCAGCAGAGGGAGTATTGCTCTGCCTTTACCCGCTGCACCTAGAAACCCAGAAGTCTCCTGAGTTTCACATCCCCAGCAGAGGCAAAGGTCAAGCCCTTGGTGCATTTGTTAACTGGAACTCCTTGGGAAGTCTCTACCCAGCAAAGCCCAGGAGACCAAGCTAGACACAAGCCCTCCCATCCTTCGCACTTAGAATCCTACATAAACAACACAATGAGATTACATCATTCCAGACTGACAGACTTTGCTAACAAAATTCAGACAGACAGTGAGCATCTGCTCCCAAGGTGTAGTGAGAAAACAACCGACATACTTGTAATTTTCATTAAGAATTGTTTTCTGTTTTTGATGTGCACTTTTGTGCCATCTGGATAAATTGATTGGTTCATGGACATATAAACATACTAGCTTTTTTGTTTGTTTTATTTTTTCTTTCTCTTTTCTCTTTCTTTTTCCCTTTTCCTTTCTTTTCTCTATACTCTCTTCATTCCCAAGAATTTTCTTCAGTGCAAATGTTTTTCCTTGCCTATAGAGGGTTGGGCTTTTGATCAGTACATTTAGTTTTTTGATTATATTGTGCCCCAGTAGCAAGGTTCTCCTCTTCTTCCTTCTATCCATTATTAATATCCAAACTCTGTTAATATCTCTTTCACCCTTCCTCTACTTTGGTACCTTTGTCCTTTCCTCTCTATATTTTTATTTTTATCATTTTCTTTCTTTTTTTAGTACCAGAATCCTACACTTCCTCTACTTTCTCTCTGCTCATACTCTAATATTACACCCCCTCCCATTCAACTTCCTCATACATTTCCTTCTCTCTCAGGCATCTGCAAACTTACCACCTTTTGGCTCTAATTAGTTTATACAGTTTGACCCCCACCCTTAATACTGTGTAACCATTACCATCGTGAATACCAAACTCAATAGCTATTGTGTGCTCTGAAGCCTGATATAGGTGATGGTTTAATACTGTTGTTGCCTGAGTTAATTGCTAACCCTACTATTCATCTCATAGATGGAATTTAACATTGTAATAGATCTTGTAGGTAATAAGTTACCAATTTAATGCTGTTTATTGTAAGAATTGGTTGTTCATATTGATTATTTTCATTAGCTCATGAGGAGCTGGAAATCTTAAGGGACACTTCATCTTTCCCAATAGTCCCCCAACCTGAGTAAGGAGGGGACAAAACCCCCCAACACAGCAGCACGGACCCAAAGAGGAACAACCAGAAAAGGTTCTTAGGCTCCATCCTGTGGTACTGATCCAGACATCAAATCTAGTGAAAATCTTCAGAACAAATAAGACAACACCTTACAATAGATCACACACAAAATAAGAAGAAAAAGAATCCTCTTCAATTTAAGGAGAAAGAATAAGACCTTCAAAAAAATGAGAAAACAGGTAAGCTAATTTCCCCCCAAACCTACACTTCCCCAACAAAAGAGTCCACCAATTGGGGGTTGGATGAAAATCAAAAGAATAGGGGCTGGAATGGTGGCTAAGTGGTTATGCACTTGCCTGGCATGTGCAAGGATGCAGGTTCGAACCCCTGTACCACATATACAATGAAGTGTCAAAGCAATGAAAACCACATGAAAAACTAAATAAAAAGGATTCTGTCTTTCTCTAAATGTCCCTCCCTTTATTAAAAAAAAAACAAGAGAATAGCAACAAAAATCTGATTACCAAAATGATCAAAGAACTAAAAGAAGATTTAAAGAAGGAAATAAGAGAACAATTAAAAGAGGATTTAAAGAAGGAACTAAAAATGCATCTACAGGAGATGAAAGAATAATTTATCAAATAAAGAATGTGAAAAGGAGCATAACAGAACACCTAAAAATGAAAAACACAGTCGACCAAATTAAAAACTCACTTGAAGATTTTAATGACAGATTATGATCTATAGAAAGTAGAACAAAATAGCTCTTGAAGAAAGAATCTCTAACATTGAAGACAGGCAAAATAAGTTTGAACTCACAGAAGACAGTAAAAAAAAAAAAACTGAAAGAACATGACCAGAATATTCAAGGGCTCTGGGACGATGTTAAAAGACCAAACCTGAGAGTCATTGGGATAGGAGAAAACATGGAGGTACACAAACTAAAAGCATAAAGAATTACAGAAAATTCTCTCAGATTAGAAATGAGATACACACGCACATGTAGGAGGCATTCAGGATTTTAAATAGACATAACCAATCAAGAAATTTGCCTATACATCATATTCAAAATGTTTAATAGGGAAAACAAGGAAAGAATATTAAATTCTGCGAGACAAGCATTGAGTCACACTTAGAGGCAGACCAATAAGGATTATTTCAGACTTCACACCTCAGACCCCAAAAGCAATGAGGACATGGAATAAGATATTCCAAGCCCTGAAAGAAAATAACTGTTATCTAAGGGTAGTATACCCAGCAAAACTCAGTTTCAAATTCAAGGGAGAAATAAAAACATTTCATGAACAAATTAAAAGAATTCATGAACACAAAACCAGCTCTACAAAGAATAATAACAAATAGATGAATGAACAATCTATGCCCAAACCCACAGACTGGGGAACCTCAGTAAAAAGCATAATCTGCTAAACGACAATGAAGACAGCACAAAATACAGCAAAAATCACAATTGCAGCAAACCACAAACATCCATATTAACACTGAATGTTATTGGTTTCAATTCCCCCAAATAAAAGGTATAAATTAGTAGAATGGATCAAAAAACAAAATCCAACAATATCCTGCCTGCAAGTGATGTGTCTCACAGGTAAAGACATTCATATATTGAAGGTAAAAGGATGGAGAAAAGTCTACCAATCATATGGCCCAAGGAAACAAGCTGGTGTAGCAATTCTTGTATCTGACAAAGTTGATTTCAACCAAAAATTAATCAGAAGAGAAAAAGAAGACCATTACATCTTAATAAAGGGAACATTCCAACAAGATAATATAACCATTGTAAACATTTATGCCCCAAATATCAACACACCCAACTACATAGAAAAAAAAAACACTCTATGACTTTAAATCCCTCGTAGACAATAATACAATAGTACTGGGGGACTTCAGTACATCCTTATCACCAATAGACAGGTCATCAAAACAAACTAATAAAGATATCACCAGCCTAAAGGGCACCTTAAATCAAATAGACTTAACAGACATCTATAGAATATCGCACACCAAAACAGCTGAATTTACCTTCTCAGCTGCACATGGAACTTTTTCCAAAATAGATAATATTCTATTTCACAAAGAAAATCTCAGCAAATACAAAAAACTTAATCCCATATATTCTATCAGATTGTAATGGTATAAAACTAGAAAGGAACAGTAAGAAAGATAACAGAAATCACAAAAATACATGGAGATTGAATTATACTCTCCTAAAGGAAGAATGGATCAAAGAAGAAGTGAGAAAAATCAGGAACTACTTAGAAATAAATGAGAATGATGATACAACATACTGAAATCTCTGGGACAGTATGAAAACATTTCTAAGAAGTACATTTAGGAGACTGGAGTGGTGGCTCAGCGGTTGCAGCGCTTGCCTAGCATGCGTGAGTACATGAGTTCAAACCCCTGCACCACGTACACAGTAAAGTCTTAGGGCAACAAAGGCCAAATGAAAAATTAAATAAAAAATTGTTTGTCTCTTTCTCTGTCTCATTTTCCCTCTTTCTTAAAAAAAAAGAAGTAAATTTATAGCTCTGAGTATCCACACCACAAAACTAGAGCAATCTCCAATAAACAAGCTTATGCTCCACTTCAAGTTCTTAGAAAAGTAAAATGATCCCCAAACCAGGAGAAGCCAGGAGATTTAATAAAGATTAGAGTTGAAATTAATGAAATTGAGAATAAAAAATACAATGAATCAACAAAACAATTGATTCTTTGAAAAAAATATATAAAATTGACAAACCCCTAGCTAGCCTTACCAAGAAAAGAATGAAAAGAAACACATTAACCAAATCAGAGATGAAAATAGTGAAATCACCACAGACCCCTCTGAAACACAGAGGATTATCAGAACCTACTTTGAGAATTTATACTCCAAAGCTGGAAAATCTGGGGACATGGTGAAGTTTCTTACCACATATGACATACCCAAATTGACACGAGAAGATATAGAAACCTTAAGTAGACTAATATCAATTAATGAAATTGAGCCAGCAATTAAAAGCCTTTTTAAAAAAATCCAAGTCCTGATGGATTCTCAGCTGAGTTCTACCCAATCTTTACAGAACTAACACCTGTTTTCATTAAGTTATTCCAAGAATTTGAAAGGGATAGAATACTCCCACTTTTTTTTATGAGAAAACATAACTCCGTTACTGAACCCTGACAAAGATGCACCAAAGAAAGAAAACTACAGAACAATATCCCTTATGAACATAGATACAAAATTCCTTAATAAAATACTATCAAACTGGACTGGAGCAGTGGCTCAGCAGTTATGGCGCTCGCCTGGCATGCGCAAGTATGCGAGTTCAAACCCCAGCACCACGTACACAATGAAGTCTCGGAGCAATGAAAGCCATGTGAAAAACTAAATAAAAATTGTTACACTCTGTTTCCCTCACTGTCCCCTCTTTCTTTAAAAAAATGCTATCAAACTGCATTCAAAAACATAAAAAGGATAATATACCATGACTAAGTGGGTTTCATTCCAGTGATGCAAGGATGGTTCAGTGTACACCAACCAATAAATGTGATCCATCTCTTAAACAGAAGCAAGGAAAAAAAACACATGATCATCTCAATATATGTAAAGAAGGCCTTTGACAATATCTAACACTCATTCATGTTAACACAAGAGAAGCTAGGGATGAAATGATATTACCTTAACATTATAAAGGTTGTTCATGACAAACTCATAGTATCATACTAAATTGAGAAAATTTGAAAGCATTGCTGCTAAACTCAGGAACAAGACATAGATGTCCACTCTCACCACTCTTATTCAATGTGGTCCTTGAAACACTAGCCAGAGCAATCAGGCAAGAGAAGGAGATCAAAGTGGTATGGACAGGTAAAGAAGAATTCAAATTTCTATTTTCTGATGGTAAGATCTTATTCCTAGAAGACCCAGAAACTCCACCAAAAGATTGCCAGAGCTTATCAATGAATTTGGCAAAGCAGCAGGCTACAAGATCAATACTCATAAATCAAAAATCATGAAACTTCATTTCTATACTCCAACAGTGATTTGGCCAAGAATGAAATCAGGAAAATCATCCCATTCATAATAACCTCAAGAAAGTTAAATAAAACATTTGGGAATTAGTCTAATCAAGGAAGCAAAAGACCTCTACAGGGAAAATTATAAAACATTGAAGACTTGAGAAGATAGACATCACATGTTCTTGGATAAGCAGGATTAATATAGTCAAAATGGGCATTCTGCCAAAAGCACTATAAAGATTCAATGCAATCCCCATCAAGATACCAATGACATTTTTCACAGATATAGAAAAATCAACTCTTAGATTGATTTTGAAAAATAAGAAACCCAGAATAGCCAAAGCAATACTTAGGGAAAAAAGCAGGAAGTATCTGAAATTATACTATAGAGCTATAGTTACAAAAACAGCATGGTGGGAGGGGGGAGGAAGTGAGGACAGGGAGGGATCTAGGGAGATAATCAACAATGTAGCATACTTTTTAAAAAAAAATTTTTTATTGAGTTTTTCACATGGCTTTCACTGCTCTGACACTTAGTTGTATACGTGTATGCTGGGGTTTGAACCCTTGTACTTGTGCAAGCTGGGCAAGCACTAACCACCAAGCCACTGCTCCAGCCACATTGTAGCATAATTTTTACCCTGCCCCCTGAGAAGACAAATAATGCTTATGCAGTTATTTAATTCTGGAAATTTCATAAATTTTATACATATATATATATGTATATATATGTATGATATATATATTTTGTAGCTGTTATGGGGGAATATAGAAGAATTGAGAGACTGGGGTGTGGATGATGTGGGGGTGACTGGATTAGGATCAAATCATATTGTTGCTTAATATGCATTTATGATTTACAACAACTCAATGCCTTAATAAAAAATGAAAAAATTTATTTGAGACATAGTGTCACTAAGTAGCTGTAATTCCTCAAATTTAAAATCTTCTAGCATAGCCTCTATTTTAGCAGGGAATAGAAGCATGAAAAAAAAAACCAGCATGGTATTTGTATCAAAATAGACATAAAGACCAATGGAACAGAATAGAAGATACAGAGATAAATCCACAAATCTATAGCCATCTGATATTTGACAAAGGTGGCAAAAATATATTTTGGGGAAAAGACAGCCTTTTCAACAAGTGGTGCTGGGAAAACTGGACAGCTATATGCAGAAAAATGAAATTGGATCCTTAGCTCTCACCCTACCCAAAACACAAATCGAAATGGATCAAAGACCTAGGAATTAAACCAGATACCTTACAACTGTTAGAAGAGAAAATAGGGTCAACACTCCACCATATAGGAGCTGGCACTGACTTCCTTAACAAGATCCCGTAGCATGAGAAATACAACCAAGAATCAATAAGTGGAATGCTATTAAACTAAAAATCTTCTGCACAGATAAGGAATCAATTAAGAAAGAGCTTACAGAATGGTAGAAAATTGGACAGCTACACCTCTGACAGAAGTCTAATATCTAGGATATACAAAGAACTCAAAATGCTTAATACCAATAACACAAATAACCCAATCAATAAATGGGCAAAAGAGCTAAACAGAAACTTCTCAATAGAAGAAATGCAAAAGACCAATGAATATAAGAAAACATGTTCAACATCTCTAGCAGTAAGGCAAATGCAAATCTAAATTCATTAAGATTTCACCTCACATCATTTAGAATGGCAAAGATCAAGAATGCAAACAACAAATGCTGGAGATGGTGTGTGGGGAAAGGAGCCCTTATAGATTGTTGGTGGGACTGCAAACTAGTCCAAACATTTTGGAAAGCAGTATGGAGACTCCTCAAAAAATTAGAGATGGAATGACTATGTGATCCAGCTATCCCACTCCTGGGTATTTTCCCAGAAGATATAAAATTGACATACTACAGACACATAGCAACATCAATGCTTATAGCAACACAATTCACAATAGCTAAATTATGGAATCAACCCATATACCCATTATTGGATGACTGGATCAAGAAACTGTATGTATGTGTGTACACACACACACACACACACCCACCCCATGGAATTCTACTCAGCTATTAAAAAAACTGAAATCATGATCTTTTGCTGGTAAATGGATGGAAATGGAGAAAATCATGCTGAGTGAAATTAGCCAACCACAGAAACTCAAGGGCTGAATGTTTTCTCTCATATGTGGAAGCTAGAGTATAATATAGGAAAGAGTGAGAGAACAAAACGTTTAGAGATTAGACTCATCAAACACAGTTTAGCAATCAGAACACGGGCAACCTCGCTTTCTAGGGGTTGTATGTGAGGAGGGGGGGGAAAAAGGGAAAGGGGATATATGATGTGTGCATGTATTTTCATAACAACAAATCCCTTCAATATGTACAATTATAATGAACAGTAAAATCTTGTTTAAAAAAAGACTGCAGCGATTCTTGGAAAAGAGCTAAATATATTTTCCATTGTGACATGGAGATGTACTTTTGGAAGCCTGGGGGCAGAATTATGATTTGGATACATCCCCCAAAAGCTCTTGTGTGAGACAATCAAGAATTTTCAGAGTGGAAATGGTTAGATCATGAGAAATGTAATCTAATCAGTGGATTCACTTTGTTGAGTGTAGCTGTTTCCTTGTTGCCATAACCTGAGCTGCTTTCCTTTGCCACAATTTTTCCCTATGATGTTCTGCCTCACCTTGGGCCTAGAGCAATGGGGTCAGCTATTTATGGACTGACAACTCTAAAACATGAGCCAAAATAAACTTTTTCTAAGTTGTTTCTGTCAGGTATTTTGGTAACAGCAATGCATAACTGACTAAAACAGATGGAATTTTTATATCCAAAGTAGTTAACTATTGTGAGGCACCAGTGGATTTCATTACTGGATGTTAAAGGTCCAGCATGTTCAACATGACAAATCTAAGCTGGGTTGATTGCCCTTGTTGTGTCCCTAATCCTCCATGTTGTACCTCTTTGCTTATTGGCAGACTGAATCATATCCTTGGCTTCTGAATCTTCAAGGATTATCCCCCTGAGTTTGACACATTCCTGCATTTGAGGTGGACTTCCATGACTGGTTCACTGATGACCTACCTTGTGACCACTGTAATTGGTACACAGCATCTGTGAGCTCAATAATTCCATTTGTGTTCATGTTTCAAAGGCTTTTGTAAGTGAACATACACACGAGTGACAAAGATTTGCTCACTCTGTCTAGCAAGTTGTTGCTATTGTCCTTGTTCCCACATAGAGTGCTGTAGCTTGGATGCATATTTTCCCAATGTCCATGTGTAAAGGATTGGTCCCCAAGATGATGGTTCTGGGAAATTCTGTGGAACCTTAGAGGTGGAATATAGTGAGTGGTGCTTAGGTTGTTGTAAGGAATGACACCAAATGTTATTGCTAGATCCAGACCATCTTCTCTCTCTGCTTCTTGCTTGAGATGAAAGCACTCACTCCTATGTGCACTTGCTACTCTTACCAGTGACCCAAGCCCATGGAGCCACCTGATCTTGAAATTAAGCCTTCAGATCTATGAGTCAAAATCAAATTCTCTCTCCCTTATAAGTAGCCTGTATAACGTATTTCATTGTAGTAATTCAAACATTAGTAATTCATACACAGGGATTTCTTAATAATCTGATCATTATGTTGCCAGTCTCCTGACCAAATGGCTACACCATTTGCATTCTTGCAGGAATGAATAGAGTTGTAGAAAGACATATCAGGTGGGGTGACTCATAGTTATCACCACTATGAGCAACTCAGTGCATTGGGAGGGGCAAATGGCACCAGTGGCCTGCTAAACTCCATCAGCTTTTGGTTTCTCAGAATCACTGATAAACCAGATCATGTATTTATCCAGAATTGTCAAATTGTTACCACCTTCCCCCAGATGTTTATGGGAGAGGTGATGGCTTCTCCTAAGATGTGTTCTATTCTTTCCAACATGGAGCCCACTTGCTCATGGAGCTGACCCCTTTGGTGTCTTGGCCTAACTTGATCTTGCATGTACTGTTTCCATTTGATGGTGAATCTTTGGATTTGTCCAGATTTTTTGTTTCTTGATGGTACTAGGGATTGAACCCAGGAGTGCTCTATCAGAAAGCTACATACCCAACATTTTAATTTTTTATTTTGAGACAGAGTCTCCCTAAATTACTGAGGCTGGCCTGGATCTCACAATCATCTGGTCTTAGCCACCTGAGTCACTTGGATCACAGCCATTCACTGCAGAACCCAGCTAAGGGCTTGTCTAGTTTTATTAGTGAAATTGGTGAGACCCCAGGAAAGAATGGGAAGCTCAGGCCTCGGAGTTAACTAAGGTGCTTCCCTGGTAAGACATTCTATCTCCACTGGAGTCCAATGGCAAGTGAGAAGCTCCCATTTGAAGAGTCTGTTTCCAGCATTTGCTTCAGGCTGTGGGCATGTTCCTAATGTCAGGGGACTGCACATAAAAGTGGAAGTTTCTTGCTGCCAGATTCCAATCAGCATAAATAAGAGTTGTGGACACCTATGTTTCCATTGGCAAGCAGGCTGCAAAAGTCTCAAGGCCACTGAGTGCCTGCACCATGGCATCCAATGCTTGTCGTTGAGAAATGCCACATTCAAAGATGGGTGCCTTTCATGTCTTGAAATATCACCAGAGGATACCTAGGTAGAGCATGCACTAAGTTTAGCATCAGAAGAGGCCCACTAGCTGTTGGTCTTCCTTCTTATTGGTGGGTGCAGACAAGAACAGGACTTCTGTTTAACTTTCTCTACAATATTGTTTATTTTTTCCCAGACAATCCAAAGAAATTTCAGTGACTCAGGAGACTGAGGCAGGAAGATTGCAAATTACAACCAGTCTCAGCACATTAGTGAGACCTGTCTCTAAATAATAAATAGAAAGGACTGGGGATGTGGCTCAATGGTTAAGTGCCCCTGGGTTCAATAATTGGTAACAAAACAAAACAAATGTCAATGTGTATATCCCTAAAAAATTTGCTGAATTGGTCTATGCTGAGGTGTGTATTTTAAAATTCTGACATCAGAATACATACATTTGAATATTTACCCAGGGGTCAGCTCATGGGATAGAGAAGTTTTACCCAGTTAATTTTGCTGGGAAGAAGAAGATTGCTTTCTACCCCAGCTGTAACTGTTTACATTCTCATCATAGGGTCTTTTTCTATGTCTTTGCAAATACACTTGATGTTATCCTTCTTGTATGTTTGGTTTGCATTATTATTGATTACTGGTGATTTGAAGATATCTCTGTGTACTTTTCACTCTTTTGGATTCACCCTCTACAAAGTGTTTTTTCTTACCTTGCTTATCTCTTATCAAATCCATTCATAAAAGTTTAGTTAAAATTTACTTGTAAATCTCCCTGCGTTGAAATTAGGACATACCTCTAGATATATCATTTAAATCTATTGGGTTTATTCAAATTTATTTATTTTGTCTAGGTTATTGAATGTATTTCCAAATAATTATTCTTAACAATCTACTATTCTAAATTCAAAGTTTCTTACTGGTTTTCTTTTTCTTTTTCTTTTCTTTTCTCTCTCTCTTTTTTTTTTTTTTTTTTTTTTTTTTTTTTTTTTTTTTTTTTTTTTTTTTTTTTTTTTTTTTTTTTTTTTTTTTTTTTTTTTTTTTTTTGGTGCTGAGGATTGAACCTAGGGACACTTAACCACTGAGCCACATTCCCAACCCTTTATATTATTTGAGTTGCTTATATAAGTTGCTTAGGGCCTTGCTAAGTTGCTGAGGCTAGCTTTGGACTTGTGATCCTCCTGCTTCAGCCTCCCAAATCACTGGGATTACAGGCCTGTGGCACTATATCTGGCTTTGTTATCCATTTTCTTATCTGAATCTTTGCTCTATGTTTTGCATGTGAGCCTTGATAGAGGTATATATAATTTATTAATCATTGTTCTTTCAAAGCCTTATCTCTTGATTTTTGTTATCCTTTTAATTCTTTCATTCTTTTTTATTTCTTTTAGTGTGTTCTGACCCTCTTATTCTACATTTTTGAATTGAGAATTTGGGTTTTTTTCAAAGCTAAATGTATTTAAATGTACCTTTAACTGTTTTAAATGTACTTAAATGTTTTATTTTTATTTTTAAAGAGAGAGAGTCAATGAGTCAATTTTATTTATTTTTTTCATCTGGATTTAGTTTCTCCAACACATAGTTGTGTATTTAGTGCTGGGATTTGAACCCATGTCCTTGTGCATGTCAGGCAGGCACTGTACTGCTGAGCTACTGCTCCAGCCCCATACTTAAATATTTTAAATGTACTTAAAACTATAAATTTCCCTATGAAGTATTATAAGTTATATCCTAGAATTTTGGCATTTAGTGTTTTCATTTGCATGATAGTATATAGTATATTATATATTGCACATGTATTTCAGTAGCAATGGATACAACCCCTGATTGCCAAAACAAATATTCTAGTACCTATTTTCCCTTGAAGACCTGAACTGCATTTGAAAATTTACACAGGAATCAGTTCATGGGATAGAAAGGTTTTTATCCATTTAATTAAATACTTTTACTGCTTTGTAACTTTTTAAACATTTTTTCTAGTACATTAAAGTTGTACATAATGATAGGTTTTGTTGTTATATATTCATACATGCATACAATATAACAATACATAATTTGGCCAATATCTCACCCGATCACTCTCCCTCCCTTCCTATGGTGCCTTTCTACTGCTGATAGGCACAGAACTTACTTTTTTTCTCCTCCCATATCCTCCTCCCTTTCCTTTCTGTTGCCTTTCCTCCCCCTCCTCTTCTCTTTCCTCTCCTCTACTAGACTTCCTTTAGTTCATCAATTAATTTGTATTCAGCTGGTTCTTTATGTATTCTTATCCTTTCTTTCCCCTTTCCATTATTTTACTCTAGCTTCCACAAATGAGAGAAAACATATGACTTATGAGCTTCTGACTAACATATGACTAATTTCACTTATCATGATAGTCTCCATTTCCATCCATTTGCCAGCAAATGGCATAATTTCATTCTTTTTAGCTGAGTAGAACTCCATTATATATATATACCAAAATTTCTTAATTCCTTTATCTAGTTACAGGCATCTGGGCTGATTCCATAGTTTAACTATTTTGAATTGTGTTACTATACACATTGATGTGGCTGTGTCACCATAGTATGCCAATTTTTGGTCTTTTGGGAAGATTCCCAGGAGTGGGATAGCTGGGTCATATGGTGGTTCCATCCCTAAATTTTGAGGAATCTCCATACTGTTTCCCAGAGTGGCTGCACTAGTCTGGTGTCCTACCAACAGTATACAAGTGTTCCTTTCTCTCCACAACCTTGCCAGCATTACTTATTGTTTGTGATCTTAATCTTTGCAATTCTAACTGGACTGAGATGAAACCGTAATATAGTTTTGATTTGTATTTCTGTTATTGCTAGAGATGTTGA
>PVKS010020280.1:0-37073 GCA_004027875.1 Aplodontia rufa | reverse complement strand
GAAATTAGACCCATATCTTTCTCCTTGCACAAGAATCAAATCAAAATGGATCAAGGAGCTTGGTATCAAACCAGCTACGTTGCAACTGATAGAAGAAAAAATTGGTCCAACACTTCAACATTTAGGAGTAGGCAAAGACTTTCTCAACAGGTCTCCGAAAGCGAAGGAAGTAAAGTAAAAAATCAGTGAATGGGATGTCATAGAGCTAAAAAGCTTTTGTACTGCCAAGGAAACAATCAAAAGAGTCAAGAGGTTTCTTACAGAAACGGAGAGTATCATGGACTATCATTCCTCAGACAAGGGTCTCATATCCAGAATCTATAAAATACTCAAAACTGTCAGCTACAAAATCACCAACAGCCCAATTGATAAATGGGCGAAAGAGCTAAACAGAGACTTCTCACCAGAGGACATTGATCAAGCCAATGAATACATGAGAAAGTGCTCTAAATCATTTTTTAATCAGAGAAATGCAAATGAAAACCAGATTAAGATATCACCTTACGCCAGTCAGAATGGCAAAGATGAAGAAAATAAACAACAATAGATGCTGGAGGGGCTGTGGAGAGATAGGCACACTAACACACTGTTGGTGGAGCTGCAGACTGGTACAGCCCCTCTGGAAAGCAGTATGGAGAACCCTTAAAAAACTAGGGATGAATCCACCATACGACCCTGCTATTCCACTCCTTGGTATCTTTCCAGGGGACTTAGAATCAGCACATTACAGTGACACAGCAATATCGATGTTCATAGCAGCACAATTTACTATTGCTAGGCTATGGAAACAACCCAGATGTCCGTCACTGGAAGAATGGATCCAAAAACTGTGGTACATTTATACCATGGAATATTACACAGCAATTAGAAACAATGACATTGCAGCCTTCGAGGGTAAACGGATGGTTATGGAAGAGATCATGATGAGTAAAATCAGCTTAACCCAGAGATCTAAGGGTCGATTGTCTCCACTAATCTGTGGAGGTGGGGAGTAGATCCTGGACATAGAGAAAGTTGGTCTAGAAACATGAGTTAAATTCAGATAAGTTGTAATGCTTTACAATTTAATACTATTTTTAGAGTTATAACGGGAAGGGGAAGGGAGGGATAAGGGAGGGTAATTGCGGGGGGGCACTCCTTGGGATAGTTGCAATGTCCAGAATATATACACATCTTATACACATTTTATATTGTTTTGTTAAAATCTTGTAAGATTGCTCAAAAATAAAAAAATTAAAAAAAGAAAAGAAAATATACGTAGGGATGCTTCATATCTTAGAAATATAGTATTGCATACTTACAAATTTACGTGTATTTGTTTTACTGTTGCTCTTTAATTCCTTAAGTTTATTATAATGTCCTCTGACAGGTGCCACATGTTACTCATAAGTGTAACTCTGGCAGCAGAGCAGGATTTGAACATAAGTAATTTGCCTCGAGAGGATAGAGCAATATACCAAAAGATAAATATTTGTTGAATGTAGAAAAACACATGTTCTACATACACACCTTTGGTGTAGGCTTCCAAGAATAATTTCACTTGATCCACTGTGGAACAGGCTCCATTATACTCCATTAACCTCTCACCATGCCTGCGTTTATGGGGGACCTGTGCTACTTGTTATGGCCTCTTTCTCAACCCTATGAAGGAATTAACTTTTGTTCTTCTGCATTTACCTAAGGAACGTTTATTGATTCCTCTCAGGTAGCTAATTAATTAAACGGACATCTGAAATAGTGAGAGAAACATAAGACTAACACTTTCACATCACAACGCACATGCACACGTCGGGTTTTGGAGGCAATGTGGGTTTTTTAACAGTGCCTTTCTGGAATTAATGTACCTGCCTTTGTTGTCTAGCCCAGTGTTGCAAATAATGAGTAAAACGTCCTCCAATAATATCCTTGTGTAGGTTTTCTTTAAAGACTGCATTTGAGTTTGGATTTGTTTTTTCGCCCAGAGTAAGTAGCCTCTGTGCTGATGATGCACATTGACCTTGCTGCTGAAACATTTTTAGGGGACCTCAGCAAAAAAGGAGCTAGTGAACTTGTATGTTATTGAAGAGATCATGCCAGGTAATTCATTCCACAAATGTTTTTTTGAGCAGCTATTACAGACAAAACCTTTATGCCTTATTGAACAACATGCAGAAGGACTCCGCCCCCTTGAGTTACCTTTCATTGCTTATCATTTATGTCATTGTTTTACTGCCTCTTACTTCTTTCACTCTGGAGTTCATTATAGACATCAGAAGATCAATGAAATATTAATGATTCTTTCCACTCAGTTTATCTAGTACCTCTTCAGTTCCTTTAAAAATGTATGAAGAGTAACAATTAATTATATTTGATATGTATACATACTACATAGCAAATGAATTTTTTACTTTATTTAAAGGATGAGAACTTTGATACCTTTACATAACATAAATAAGCTTTTACAGATCTTGCAGGCATATATAATATTATTTTATGATGTAACTTTGTCAGTGTTTATAAAAATGATTAATCATTAAAGTTTTCATCTGCTGCCTTTAAAAAAAAACATTCAGATGATTTACTTAAATTCAATATTATCATTTAAGCATTGATATGCTAGATAATTTAACTGCTACTGAGGATACAATAATCAGTGAATATGAACATTGTGTGTGATTATGTGAATGTGTGAATGCACACTCCAGCTCCATCACTTACACTTGATGTGTTAGTAGACCTCCCCAAAACTCATTTCCTTTGAGCTAAAATGGAAATAAGTCAAAATTCCTAAGTTGTTGGAAGAGCATATGAGATGGTATATGTATGTACATATGGGCCTAGGCCATAAGAATAATCCCTTATTATATTTTGACCATTACAAAATAATATTCTGTAAAGAAAAATGATTCTGGACTTACTTTATCTTAAAACTCCCATATTTCATGAGCTTCTTCATGTATGAACTAAGTACCAGAGGCAATAAATTATCAACACTACCAAAAATATAGTCCAGAATTATTTATCCCAAGATCTATTTAAATATTCATTCAATTCCTTATAACATATTAGCCTGAATCTTACCTCCCACCTCTACATAAAATGTAGCTCGAGCTTGATCCTTTCAATTGAAGAGTTTCAAGTAGACAGATGGTGAGAATAACATGTGATTGAGTTTGCAGTGTGAAAAATCAGACTGTTGGACAAAAGAAGAGCATTGAAAGGGGTGATTCTGAAGCAACACGATGTTGACTAACAGTTAAAACATAGGTTTTAGAATCAGGCCAATCCAGGTTTTGAATCATAACTCTGATTTAAATCCTGATGTTGCCACTTGCCAGCTTTGTTACAAAGACTTCAGGGTCCAACTGCAGGAGTCTGAAGCTACCTTCAGATCCTCACTATCTCAATGACCTCTAGGAAGCTCCTTAACTAATCAGTTAAATATGTTAATATAGTCAATCTCCCTAGGGCAGTGTCTAATACATGATAAGGGGCTCCACATATTTTACTGAAAATTTATTCATAACAAAATACATAGTTTTTAAAATAATTTGTAACTATAGTAAGTTAAAGATCCAGTGGTATGTTTATAGTGAATTTAAGATACCACTTCGTAGCAAACACGAAAGGGAAAGGAAGGGAAAATCAGTTACAGTTTAAATACCCAAAATGATCTCTGCACTATTCATAATTAAAAGATTGGATAGCAAAGATGCTTTTTTAAATGTCAGAAGTTTTTTTTTATTTTTTTCCATTTTGTTAGCTCAAAATTAAAAGTCTTCAAAAATCACAGCAAGAGATCTTCATTGGAATGATCTCTTTATGATTACATAATGGAGGATTTTCTATAGACTGTTAGTAAGAGTAATAATTAGATAGAATGTACTTAGCACGTATGCATCATAACTAGTGCTTTATTGATTGATCAATTGCTTTTATTGGTGCAACAACTTCTTATATAGTAAAGGGGTTCACTGCTACACATTCATGCATTCATGTGTAATAACAATGTAATTTGAACCCAATCTTTACCAGGATTATTCCCCTCCCTCCAACTGGCCAATCCCCACTTCATATTTCCACTGCATTCTCCCCAATTTTATATATATATATATATATATATATATATATATATATATATATATTCCCCAAATATATATATACACACACACATACATATATAATAAAGTATTTTTAAGATTTTCGTGTTTTAAATGCCTGTATTATTTAGCTTCTCAGGAGAGTAAAATATGCAATAGAGTATTTACAGCTCTCCTTTTCCCTCCCCATCTTCCACTCTCCCATCTCCCCTGTTCCCCCTCCCCCTACCTTCATAATTAGACTTCTTTCAGATCATGTACTATTTTGACTTTGGTGAGACTATTATATAAACTTGACTATATTTCACCCTATCCTTAGTTTACTCTAGCTTTCACATATAAGAGAAAAAATTTCACTTCTGAGTCTCTGAGTTTGGCTTATTTCACTCAACATAATTTTTTCCATTTCTGTCCATTTATGCACAAAAACCATGATTTCACTTTTTTAAGAGAGGGAGAAAGAGAGAAGGAGAGAATCAATTTATTTTTTTCATCAGGCCTCTGTTTCTCCAACACTTAGTTGTGTATGCGGTGCTAGGTTTTGAACCTGGGTCCTTGTGCTTTCCAGGCAAGTGCCCCAACAGCTGAGCCATTGCTCCAGCCCAATTTCATTCATTTTAATGGTTGAGTAGAACTCCATTGTGTGTGTGTGTGTGTGTGTATATGTATGTATGTATGTATGTATATTAGTTTTTTTTTATCCATTTATCCAATGAAGGGCATCTGGGTTGTTTCCATAGTTTAGCTACCGTGAATTGTGTTGCAATAAATATCGATGTAGTTGTATCGCTTTAATATGCTAATTTTATACCTTTTGAGAAAATTTCTAGGAGTAGGATAGCTGGATCATTCGGTGTTTCCATCCCTAGTTTTCTGAGGAGTCTCCATACTGCTTTCCATAGTGGCTGAACTAGTCTGTAGTCCCACCAACAGTATACAAATGTTCCTTTCCTCCCCACAACCTGTCCATCCTCTGTTATTTGTAACTACTAATGCATTATGACTTCCAAATTTATTTAAAAGTTTTTCAAATTCTTCAATACTGTATAGTTTACATCAGGTTATTTACAGATTCCTATTTAAAGAGGTTGCTGGAGAAATTATAAACATACATTGGACACTATTAGTATCCCACACCGCATCCTCAGGGAACTCTAGCTTTAGCAATAGCTGTGGTGGACAGACTTGCTATACACTTCCTTTCTTGAGCTTCTGTGGTAACTTTCTCCATGGTGTAGTCCTTAAGTGGAGTAGATAAACATTTGCAGAGGCAGCTTTGGACAGTGAAAGCTGAGTGTCAGTGGACAGATGTCCAAGACTCACATTCTCTGGTGAAATAATTCTGAGTTTCCCTGTAAAGTTTCCCTGGAGGGTCCTGGCAGGACTGAACCCAGGAGTCTAAAATAATAACCAGCCTCACTCGTTCACTTTCAATTGGTTTTACATCCCCTCCTGTGCCATGCTCCCCACTCCTTCACTCCAGTGCTCTGGCATCACCTCCCAAACTATTTCTAAATCAGAGTTTAAGGAGGTGCTTTCAGGAGAACTCAAAATATGACAAGAATCCTATTACATAAAAATTTAAATCTCAAAATCTTTGTAAGGAACTCAAAAGAATTTTTAATGAACTGAGTGAGTAATCACACCAGTTTGCCTCTTTATATGTCAATAATCTTAATCTCTTTTCAGATTTATAACTATCTCTTATTTTAACCATAATCATGCTAATATAAAAATAATCATATATGATTTCTATAACCATAGCTGATTCTTTCCATCATTAGAAAGAGAAGAATCTTTTATGTAACATCTATTCTAATGTCCTATTGCAGTAAAGAGCCTAATATTAATGATGCTGTAATGATTTTTAAATTTTAAAAGAAATATATATCAATAACAGCAAAAAGATATTTATTTAATGTCAGAAACATGGCCTTCACATAGTTCAGTAGTCCTTATTCCCAACTGATGAAGCTCACATGATATTTTGCTCAAGATTTATTCAACAAAATAGATATTTCTTGAAAAATGTTGTTTGCTTTCTTTCCCTGTCAGACTGACTGTTGACACACTAGTGAATTGTTTATAAAATGAGTGCTGTGTCTTCCTTTCAGCTGACAGATCTCTGCAGTTTGCTGTTTATTAGTTTTGTTTGTTGTGACTTAAAATGCAGGATCTATTTTTCCCCAGTGTTGTTGTGTTTTCTTTTTTTTTCTTAGTGAGCTAGAAGGAGATAAACAGAACTTTCTCGTTTACAAGTAACAACAGAGATGTCCTTCAAACCCACTCTGAATTTCCATGAAGCTCTCTCTGCACTCCTCAAATCTTCCAAATGTAAAAGAATCTATTATACAACTTAAGACAATTTTTTTCACTCTTTGTGTAGTTATAAAATATAGAAATGTTATATAGAAGTCATGTCATTAAAATCTCTTTAAACTATTGGCATTGAGATAAGAACAAGAACAATAGTGTTATTTAAACCATTATTTAAAGATGCAAGTTTTTGTTATTCATCTCTCCATCTATCTACCTATCCATTCATCAAACTTCTATTAAGTGTCTGATTTGTCAGGCACTGACCTAGATGCCAGAAATAGCAGAGATAAATAACTCAACCCCACCTTTCAGTAACCTCAATCTAGTTGAGTAAACCAACAAGTGAAACAAAACAACAACAACAAAAAAGATTGAATTCTAATGTGACAGGTTCTTAACAGAGGTATTTTCTAGAGGCTAAGAGAATATAGGAGCAGAAAGAAAAGCCCCATTCTCTTGGGAAAACATCTTAGAGGAGATCACACTTCAGATGAGGTTTGAAGGGTAAGACAAGCGGATCAAAGGGAAGGCAGGTCCTGTGAACATGTGAAAAGCAACAACAAAAGCATGCAATTTTTGTTGTTGTTTTGTGTTGTTTTGTTTTGTTTTGTTTTTCTGGAGAAATATAAAATGTGCTGACCTTCTGTAATACAGAAAAGAGTAGAAAAGAATCTATGCTGTCAAAGAAGGCAACAGTCCTTGTGTGCCTGGAAGGAATTTGGATTTGGCAGCATGAGGCAACTGAGTCATTGGATAAACTTTAGCACAGTCCCAGTGTTTGTGTCTCAAGACCTGGTGCTGGAAGAGAGCGACCTGGAGTCCTTGGGAAAATGGGTGATGAGGCAACACTGGAGGGCCGAGGATCTGTGAGGATAGTGTTGGCTGCTGCTCTTCTTCCCATTATCACCAGCTTGAACACCATCATCCGAGAGGGCCAACTACCCCCTGGCACAGTGACTGACTTATCAGAAGCTCTCCATGATGAGGTTTCAGAATAAATAGAAATGCAATAAGAAGTGAAGGCAATAGACCTGCAAAGAGGATGTCAGAAAGATACAGAATAAATAGACATTTAAGAATCAATGCAGCATCAATGTGTGTTGGCAATTAAAGAAAAAGGTGGTGAAACATAAAACAATGTATAAGCACATTTCTTCATGAAAAATCACTCTATTTTGATTATAAAAGCAACAATTAGACTGAAACTACATTAAACAATGAGAAGTATTACTGATACAGAAAAATGAAACTGTGTACAGAGAAAAGAAAAAATAACTGAACATTTTGAAATTATAAAAAAGGATAATACTAAATTTTTTAAAAAGTTGGAAATCTAGAAAATACTGAAATTAGCAGTTGGAAAACTGACTTACCCTATTAAGTCCCAAGTTTAAATTCTGGAAATATTTCTATGAAATCAATGCAAGTGTATTAAAAGGGGTTGGAAATTATAATTCAGAGCTTATTATATAATTTATTATCATTAATAATATTAAGGCATATTATCTCTATCATTCCTCCATTATTTTTCTCAAAGGAATAGAATTCTAAAGACCTATATATTTATTTTAAAGTTGCCATAAGTGGTTTATTTATTGCTAAATTTAAATTTTTTTAGGTCGGGGGCTGGAGCAGTGGTTACGGCTCTTGCCAGGCAAGTGTGAGCATGTGAGATCAAATCCCAGCACCAAGTACACAACGAAGTGTTGAAGCAACAAAAGCCACATGAAAAACTATATAAAAATTGATTTTCTCTTTCTCTCTTTCACTGTCCCTCTCTCTTTAAAAAAAAAAAATTCTTAGATGTTCCACATAAGGGATATTGACACATAATATGTTAAATGATATTTCTATTCTGACAGAAGTAGCAGATTTAAGGACTGTTATTGGGTGTGGTGTGTATGTTGGGGGGGGGTAAATATAAAGTGAGTTGGCCCAGAGAAGGCTAGAATTAAGCTTGGTTTATGACACAGTAAGTTTTAGAAATCTCTCAGGATACTGACCTAGACATGTCACAATAAAACAACTGAGAATGAGTGTGTGTGTGTGTGTGTGTGTGTGTGCATGCGTATGCGTGTGTGTGTGTGTGTGTGTGTGTGTGTGTGTGTGTGTTTCTTCCCTGTAAGGGAGGCTGCAATTAGAAGGACTGAGTGGCACAGTAGAAGTGCAGCCTGTGATCCTGTGGGGTCTGAGATAGAGGAGTCCCCACATACCTCCCTCCAGTAAGAACTGTTGCTATGTCTCACTCATGGCCTTTGCTTGGAGCTCATGCCCATCAGAATAACTGTATTAAGGGTTCAAAATGCTCTTGTGTAATAGGTCTAAAAAAGAGATCTGATCAGCATATACAAGTGCAGTAGTATTAGTGTTTGATAATGCCTGTTGAATGATTTTAACAGAGTATAGAGTATAAAGAGGATCAGAGAAGATTAAAAGCATGGAGCAATACAAATAAATTCTTAAGGTACAGAATCAAAATTTGCTTAAAAAAAGAGATTTTAAAACAATATGTTGGCAAATATGACAAACACCTACAATATCAATTAAGATAAGAAAAATGCAAGATTTTCAACTTAAAAATTAATATAATGTTTTACTTGTGGCAATTGATAAATTACATAAAGATATTCATACTTCACAAATAAAAACTAAAATTTCTGAATGTCAGTAATACTAACCATGAAATATTTTCAGTGTTACCTAAGGAAATCATGATTTGTCATAAGAAATCCAGAGCCCCCATAAGTTGATAACCTAGTTTGTTTTGAATAGAGAAGATAAAATTCAGAGGATGAAGCGGTGATTGTTCACATACCTACATATTTTCTTTTTCTTAAATACATTTAGTTTGTATTTCTAATTTTTAAATTATATGTGTGTGTGTTATCAGAGTTATCTCTAAGCACAAAGCAATGAATAACCTAAGACTTCAAAATAGCAAGGTTCTCCTGTTCTCAAAGCTAAATATCAGTCAGCACACCATTAACTAGAATGAATTCTGTCAGAATGAAGAAAAAAGTATGCAGGTCTAAAGGAAATAATGGGACCATTTACCTACACTATATGTGTATACACACAGGTATTTATATATAAAAATGTGTAACACATACTAGGATATAACAGAGACTATAGATACATGCTAAAAATAAACTAAATTATGTATGCTTAAAGTTACTTTTGTTTCCGTTATTTATTATATTCAGCAATGTTTCCTTTTAAAATTCTATAAATAAGAAATGAATTTATCTACTCTTCCTTGGAAATTTAGACTATCTGAAACAATAATATCTGTTTATAAAACATCTTACCATACATAGGCATTATGAAAATTGAAAACATTGCCCCAAAGGAGAATTTTCTCCCTGTTAAAATAAAAATAACACATGCATATTATATGCAACAACTATTTTTAATTATATTTATAGAAAAACATTTTTCTCATTAAAGCTTTGCATTTCATTGTCCATGACATAGCATCCATTAATATTTGATAATGATAACGTTCATACCAACAAATACAAAGCAAATCACCCATATTACTTTGCCATGCAGTTATTTCTCAATGTTTTGCTGTTACCTAAGTAAAACAGTCATTACTGTTCATTAAGTACTTAACATGGAATATGTTTCATACTAAATATCAAACATATGCTATCTCATTTATCAGTTTTGATAGTCATACTCTTAAGGCAACTGTAGTTAAGTGTTTAGCTAAAGAGTGCAACTAGTGAGCCCTTTTTAATACCAAAGTTTGTGTTTTTAATCACTGTGTTGAAATTGACAATCTCTAAACAAATTTAACCAATCCCTCTATGTGTTTAAGAAAAAAGGTCATAGTCTTAATCCAATTTATGATGGCAAGTAGGAAGTCTATTTTCCTTTATTGCTCCCATCCCCAACAACTACTTCTAAAATATTGTGAAGTACAATGTGAAAATTTTCATACCAGAAAAAAGAATGTGGAGCATGTAAGAGCATGAAGGAGATTTCAATTTTTTTTTCTGAGTGCTGGGAGTATGGTCAGTGGCAGAGTGCTTGCCTATCATACTCTAGGCCCTGGGTGACAGCCCCAGCCTTTCATTCTGGCTTTTAGCTTGTCCAACCCCACCCCCAAAAAATACTCAAAGATGAATTTGTGTGTGAGCATATCAACAGATGAAGCAGAGAGGGGCAGCTAAAGGCCAGAATGTGCCATTAAGCCTCTATGTGGTAGGTGTCAATTTATCTCCTGGAATATAACCTGAGGACTTGAATGCCATGTCCTGCAGTAGAACGAAGAGCCAAGGTGATAGGTAAGACCAAAAACAGAAAAATATATTAAAAATATGTACATAAAATAAATTTACCAGTCATCAACCTAACTTCTCCTGTAAATCTATTGCATAGATGAGCAAACCTTCTCCCAGGTCTGCAACTTGCACACGCTCTAAAGAAATGAGATAATCCGCTTGGAGAAAGCCTAAGCACTCACATTAGCACCCTCCAAAATTCCTTATGCTTTTATCTGTGTGACCTGCAATTTTTCCAGACAGCTCTCCATCTACTCTCCTCAATATCTATCGGACATTATGCCCATTAGTCCCATACCTTGCCCTGAGTTAACTTAGTTAAGTTCCTAGTGGCTGTAAAAAGGAGACCTCCTTGTAAACGAAAGCAACTCACCCTGCATTGTCAGTTGCAGGGCCTGAAATATGAACAGGTAACTATGAATCACTATATATAACACCAGAAGCATAAATGGAATTTTGAATAAACATAATAAAAACTGTCCACTGGAGAAAACATATTATTCAGAGAAAAGAAAATGATCTGCTAAAATCCTTAATGACAAAATCAGTGATTTCAAATACATATTGTCATAAAACAATAAAATAATTATAGTACTATTTTATTAAAAATTAATGAGAAAAACTTTTTTGTAAGAACACATTTCTCCTGAAGACAATGAAACAAGACTTCAAAATAAAGAAGAAGAAATCTCCTAAAACATAGAATTAAAAGGGAGAAGGACTAAAAATATGGATGAATGAGTAAACAAAACAAAAGACTATGCTGGAAATCCAACACGTGACATTTGCAAGAGAAGAGAGAAAAATGAAGGAAGCATGGATGTAGTTTCCAGAATTCCAAATGTGACCCCCAAAATGGAGAATACAACAGGAAAACATGAGATATCACATAACATTAGTGGAAAAAGGCATTTTGCACATGTAATTAAGGTTGAAAATTGGATGATTTTAAGTTAATCAAAAGGGATATTATCCAGGTGGGCTCAATCTAAGGATCTGAATCTCATAAAAATATAGAATTTTCTTAGGTTTGTAACTGAAGTGGAGAGATTTAAAGTCCTGAGAGGAATTGGACAAATAATTGCTACTTTTTAAGCTGGAGTGGTCATGTATAAAGGAACACAGGGAGCTTTTAGGAGCTGAGATCAGCCCCTGGGTGACAGCCATCAAGCAAACAGGAGTCCAGCTGTACAGCAGCACGGCGTTGAAATCTGCCAACAACCTGAAGGAGGAGGGCAAGGAGTCCTCACCTGGAGCCTCCAAAAAGGAATGGAGCCCTACTAACACCTTGATTTCAGCCCAGGAAGACATGAATCAAAGAACCCACCTGAAATTCTAAACAGAGGCAGAAATATCAGATAATAAGTCAGCACTGCTTTAAGTCACAAAACTTGTGGTAATTTGTTACCAAGCATTATTTATAATGTGGGGAAAATCAATGGTTGTGACAATGACGAGAACAAAGGATTCCACAGATCCGAATATGCCACAGCTTTCATATTGAAATGGCCTTCTCTGTCCTCAACAAGACCCTGAACTTAGAAAAAACATTGAAAAACTTTTGTTATAAAGAGAATATGCTAAAATACTCCAAGTGGAAGGGAAAAAGAATAAAAGGTACTATTAGCAAATTAAAAATGAACTGGAAACTTAGGCACTAGACCACAAATGATGAAGAATCTCATTTTTTTTAATCCAGACATTCTCATTTGAATCATGGACCTCGGCTAACTTTATGATCTTGGGTATGTTACTTAACTCCATGCTCAAGTTTCTCATCTATAGAATGGTTATAATAACATTACCTTATAGAGATGTTGCAAGATCAATATATACATGTAGATGTGACATAAACATGGGTATAGATATAAGCATTGATATCAATATCATGCTTACAGTGGATTACGACACAAATTAAGTACTTAATATCCTTTTGCTCTTATTTTCAGATATTTCAACATCAACACTACATGCTCAAAGGCAATGAATTAATGACTTCAAATTTCACAAGGGAAAAATATTTCAAAATTAGAATTTTAAATACTTAAAACTATTACAAAGACATGAAAACAATACTTTCAGACATGTAGATGCAATATGTCTGCAGTAGGAGACCTTAGTGAAGATATAATACAACAAAATGAGGAAAGAAAGATGACTTCAGATCCAGATGATATACTATACAGGGTAATAAAATAAAACATGTGTTTGTTTTTCCTAAAAATAACTACTTATCCAAACTGAAGCCAAGGGTCAATACATACAACACTACGTATATTGTTTTGAATTTTTAACTTCAACCTGCATTCACTGCATAGAAGACTTAGTAATGGCTTCGAAACAAAATATTAAAATTTCCCCCTAGATAACATGATTATTCAGAGTTAAAAGCGCAACCAAATCAAAGAATTGCAAATAAAATAATTAATGATGGGAGCAGTAGAAGGGATATAATGAACCACCCTCTAGCACTCTTTTTATCTCCTGATGCTTTCAGTGAACTGCTATGCTGGCTGAGGACACTTCTTCTACCACTCTACCAGATCCCAACCTCTCTTCTGCTGGAGGATCTTACTCCGAGTTCCCCTTCTCCTTCCTGCGCAAGCCTTTTTTCATCTTTCCTGGACCATTGCCATTGATTTGCATATATTTATGTTTCTAACAAAACATTTGGGGTAGAGGAAAACCTTTCTTGACCACACATCCTAATCCAATAACATCACCATTACTTGAGCAAAATTCAGAAGTAGGTAGATTCGTTATCTATGACTCTTCTATCCCCATCTTCTTCAACCATACTGTAATCTTCTACTGATCTCTAACTTTACACTTTGAGAAAAATGTCTAAAAAATAATATAGATAATATTTCATATTAAGCAATCAAAAGGTAAAATATTTTGATCTGGGAAGATTGCACATCTTTTTAAGATGAATAATAATAAAAAATGATCCAGCTCAGGATCTCAAGGAAACTACCAACTTAGAGAAATGAAACAGGTATAAAAAAGGCAAAGAAGAAAACCTTTTTTCTAGAGCAGCTGAACTTTGAGACAGGATTTTCATAATGACTCAAAAAAATTAAAAAACCAAATTTGTTATGTTTCTTTGATTAAAAAGAGCTCATATGGGGGCTGGAGTGGTGGCTCAGTGGTTACAGCGCTTGCCTGGCACACACAAAGACCCAGGTTTGAACCCCAGCACCACGTATACAATGAAGTGTCAGAGCAATGAAAGCCTCATGAAAAACTAAAGAAAAAAATTATTCCCTCTTTCTCGCTGTCCCTCTCTCTTTAAAAAGAGAGAGAAAGAGAGAGAGAGAGAGTTCATATGGTAGTACTCTTTGGAATTTTTAAAGAAATCTATACATTATTTTCCATAATGGCTTACAATCTCACCAAAAGTGTGCAAGTGGTCCCTTTCCTCTTTTCCAATGCTTATTGCTTATCTTTTAATAAAAGCCATGCCACCAGGTGTGAGGTGATATCTCTTGTGATTTTAATTTACATTTCCCTGATGATTGATGAAGTTAAGCAGCTTTTCCATGTGCCTATTGGCCATTTTTGTTTTCTTTGGAAAAATTTCCATTCTGGTTCCTTGCTCATTTTTGAATTGGGTTATCAGTTTTCTTCCTGTTCAGTTGTGTACGTTTCTTATAAACTTGAATAGTAAATTCCTTATCAGATATATGGCTTGAAAGTGTTTTTTGCCAACTCACAGGCTGCTTTATTTTGTTGATAATGTTTGCTCTGCAGCTTTTTAGTTTATGATGCCACATTAAATAAAGCATTATTTTTACTTTTGTTGCCTGAGTTTTGCATGTAATATCCAAAACAAACCATCACCAATATCAAGCAGATTTTCTCCTTTTTTTCTAGGAGTTTTATGATTGCAGTTCCTATGTTTAGGTCTTTAATTTTAGGTTGATTTTTATGTAGAGTATAAGACAAGGGTCAAGTTACCCAACCCTATTTAATGAAAAGACTATCCTTTCCCCTTTGTGTCTTGGTGCCCTTGTTGATAATTGGTTGTCTATGCTTCAGTTTATTTCTGGGCTCCCTATTTTGTTGTCTCGTTGGGCATGTGTATTGAGTTTTCATGCCAGTAACACATGGTTTTAGTATCATAGCTTTGTAATACAATTTGAAGTCAGGAAATATGATGCCTCAAACTTTTTGTTTGCAAGACTTTTTTTGACTTTTGTGGTTCAACATAAATTTTAGAATTGTTTCTTCTATTTATGTGTAAAAGGAGAATGTAATTTTGACAGAGACTGTGTTGAATATGTGTATCACTTTGAATAATATGGACATTTTTTTCAATACATAATCTTCCAATCTATGAACATTTCAAGTCCTTCCACCTGTTTGCAGCAGCAATCCCTTTGCTGGGTATGTACCCAAGGAAATGAAATCAGCACCATGTAGAGAAATATGCACTCTCATATTTATTGCAACATCATTCACAACAGCCAAGAAATAGAATTAGCAGAAACATCCATTGGCAGATGAATGGATTCGTGATACACACAGTGGAATATTATTCAGCTTTTAAAAAGGAGATACTGAGCCAGGCATGGTGGCACACTTATAATCCCAGTGACTCAAAGGGCTAAAGCAAGACCACTGCAAGTTCAATACCAGCCTAGGCAGTTTAGTGAGATTCTGTCTCAAAATAAAAGTGCTGGGGATATAGTTCTGTTGTAGAGCACCCCTGATTCAATTCTCAATACCTAATAAATAAAGATGCTATCATTTGCAATAATATAAATGAATTTATAAGACATTATGCTAAATGACATAATACAAATGCAGAAAGAAAAATACTGCCTGATCTCACTTTATGTAGAATCTTAAAAAAAAAAAAAAGTCAAAGACATAGAAGCAACAGAACAGTGACTGTGGGGCAGGGGAGGAAATGAAAGGAAGTAGGCTCAAATGCACAAATGTGCAGTTATGTAGGATGTAGTTATGTAGATATGCAGTTATGTAGTCTAGAAGGCTAAAGGGCAGGATGAGAATTATAGTTGTTAGTATTGAATTGTATACAGAAAATTTACTGAGAAGTATATTCTAGAAGATCTTAACACCCATACATGCATGCACACACAAAGATAACTATGGAAGGTGATAGGATAATGTGACTGGGGTAATCATTTATATATACATAAACATCATGTTATATATATAAAAATATGCACATTTATGTATACATAAACATATCACATGCCTTAAATATATATATGCACATATGTACAGGTGTGCATATATATGCATTTCAAAGAGAAAAAAATTAAAAAGCACTTAAAGTGACTAAAATTAAAATTGAGCATAAGTATATTTTTCTTCCTAATTTAATCCAGGAAATAGAGAACTCAGGGCAAGTCTCTTGCTCCGTGCAATGGATTCCATAAAATGGTCTTCACTCCCTCATTTTACTTGGTATCAAAATGTAAGACATAAAATCAGAGTTCTCATTTTGTAATCATATTGTAAAATGATTGAGCCAGCAATTTACACAGACTGTATTTTTCCTGTCTGCAAAACTGCCTATGACACAATTTTTACCTTGTAGACAGCCTTAGATGATATGATGATCACCATTGGGTTATTTCGACCTTGACTCCAATTTGGAAGACAGGAATCCATGAGGAAATAAGGCTACTTCCAATTCCCATTCCAACCAATTATTTAAGTTCTGATGTTTGTAAAAACAAGATAGCGTGTGCTCCTAGAATTAATGGGACAGTGAGCAGAAGCCGAAGACAGAGCATGAATGGGTGACATTCCTTTCATTTACTGGTTTTTCTCTTGTGTATCTGCTGAAGTGCTCACTTTGAGAGCACTGGGCCCACAAGTTGTTCTAGATGTCAAAAGCAAAAGCAGAAGACCTTGTTTCTACACCCTGTGGTCTAGAAGGAGAGAGAAATAAGCATTCACCCATCTGCTCCACCCCCCCCCCCCCTGCTGCCTCTTGGCCATCCTGACTCAAGCAGGGTTGAACTTAATCAGCAACATTAGGAGATTTAAGTTTCTGATGTATACAGAATTTCTAAACCCAAAGGGAAATTTAAAAAAATGAAATACAGTGATCTCCTGTACTTCTGAAGAAAGGGTGCTAACATCGAAGCATGAATAATGATAGCAAAGAATGGTTAAAGTACGTAAAGGAAAAGAATCCCAAGTAAGACACCAGTACTAAGGAACTTTGTGGAAATTGCCTTCTACCCATAGCAATACCTCCTTATCTTCCCTAAGTACCAGGAAGCACTCACATGGAAATCTGATCTCTCATATATATTTATATATTTATATTTATTCCTGCCCCAGAATTCTAGCTTTCCCATAACGCCCCCATCCTCTTGTGTGCCTGTTCTGTTCTGATCAGCAAAAATGGGGAGAATTATAGAACTGATAGAAAAGCATAGAAAATTGTTCAAAGTGTTTAGTAACAGCAAAAAAGGGAGAATATAAACTAGAAGATATAAATTGAGAGACGTGAGTTGCTCTAGACATAAGTCCATACTGATACCAATAAGAACACTAGGTTTTATTTCTTCCACATTCTTTCCTGTTAATGGTAAATCATAAAATAACCATGGCCAATTTTAACAAAATTAAGAAACACCACTTATTTTCAAAATTGAAAAAGTGGTATATTAAGGAAATTTAAGTGGATAAGTACGAATGTTATTGATATTAGCACAATGTGATATGTTGCAATATGCACATACGGGGTGGGTTACCTAAGTGTTACACTGAATTTATTTCATGAACATTCACAGTAGACCAGTTTTGAATGCCTATCCTTTGTAGATAAAACTAAGTTTTTTTCATAATTTATATAATTATAAATTTATAATTTATATAAATTTTCAGGTAGTATAAAAATGTAGAATGGAAATAAAAGTCAATGATATAATTTTCTGTATTCATATTTCATTATATTTTGTACTGTGTATTTCTGATATTTACATAAATTATATAACTTATGAAAAAGCTTAGTTTTATCTACAAAAGATAAGCAACTGATCAGTCCCCAGGAGGCAGAGGAATAGTTCACTGACTATGCAGGCCTCAAGCCCAGCTACTTATTTAGTCATGATTTTGAAGACCAGGATAAGAAACCATTAATTCAACCTCTTTCTAGTAAAATAATCATTAGACAAAATTGTTAATTTTCCTGCCCTGAGCATATAAGGTGCATAAACATATGGCTTGTTGGATTTTTGAATATCATTTTAAATGTTTCTTTTCATCTGACATTTTTCCTCAAAATTTAAACAATCTTGAATGATAACAAAACATGAAATAACTTTCTGATTTAAGAAATAGTGTCTTAAAAGTTAAATTCTTAAATGTTTTAGTACATGAAAACTTTGGGCATAGTATTATCTTGGGGAAAAACTGAAAAGAAAACTGGGAGCTAAATGTTTAAAAAGACTGTTAGGTCAGCTGGGCACAGTGACACATGCCTGTAATCCCAATGGCTTTGGAGGCTGACACAGGTAGATTGCAAGTTCAAAGCAAACCTCATCCACTTAAGCCCTAAGAAACTTAGCAAGACCTTGTCTCAAAATAAAAAATAAAAAACAGGCTGGGGATGGGACTCAGTGGTTTACACCCTGGGTTCAAACTCTGGTTCCCCCCAAAAAAATGATTGTTGGGTCAATGATTCATTTGATATTAAATTGTCTGTTTAATACCATATAACTTAGCAGCAGATCAATGATAGAATAAAAGTCATATAAATCATTTACTTTTTCTTTCCAAATGTGGGAATATTAAAGGTTCTATATATCTGCCATAACTATATCTGGAGTCCACTTGTTTAAATATTAAACACATATTTCAATGTAAATACTAGACCATAAAATGAAGTAGATCAAAATTTTCCCTACCTCCTTACCTTTGGAACAATTCATTCCATGACAAGCCATGAGTACCAGTATGAAATCAAAATGTTACTTCTTCCAGGAGAATGCTCATTTTTCAATTCTATCAAGTGATAATACTTAATAAATGAGTAATCAAGGAAATCATGCTGGAATGCAAACAGCATGGGTTTTGGAGTAAGAAAATATGTAGCTTTGCCTCCTGCTATCCATGTAAACTTGTGGAAGGAATTTAACTCCTCTGAACCACAACTTCCTGGTATGTATCATCCTCTTAAGATTACACACACACACACACACACACACACACACACGCATGCACACACCGATATTAACTTGGGGAAATAAAGCACTTAACACAGCCCTAGCACATAATGGGTGACAGCTGCCAATGAAAGGTAATGTCAGAGCCTTTAGAGATTGAATGGTTGTGATGCGGAATTTTGTGTCACATTGACTGGGCCATGCATGTCCAAAAAATTATTGTTTCTGGGTGTGGCTGTGAGGGTTCTTCTGGAAGAGCTTAGTGTTTGAATTGGTGGCCTGAGTAAATCCAGTGGTCCTCCTTATTGTGGCTGCACCAGATTTAATCCGTTAAGGGCCTTAATAGAACAAAATCAGATTAAAGAGGAATTTGTCTTTTTCTTTTTCTTCTTTTCTTACTGGCTGGGTGCTTGAGTACTCATCTCATCTCCTCTTTGTCTACCCTCAGACTAGGAATTACACCAGTGGCTCCCCTGATTCTTCAGCCTTCAGTCCCAGACTGAATTACACCACCAAGTTTCCTGGATCTCCAGCTTAGTCATCACATCTTCCCAGTGTCCATAATATGGGAGCCAATTTTTCATAACAAATCTGCACACATAGATTTTTTTTACACATCTAACCCCAATACCTGTGATTAACCATGATAAGTGGATTCTGAGGGAGCATTACTCCTGAAAACCAAGAATGAAAAAAGAATTGAGGTCAAGGGATGAATAAGTGAGAAAGTGATGCTTCCCTATCCTAAACTCTGTCACTTAGTCATTAATTGGGAAGCTATTTCCCTTATATTAAATGTGTATGGTCCAGATGAACATAAAATTCCTGTTTAAGGAGCAAGACTGAACAAGTGCACCTTGGGAAATAGTCCTCTGTATTAACTACTTCCCAAATGTACCTTCTTTCTTTTTATTTAGGTGCTCAGTAGACAGCTTGAGCCTCAGCTTCTGCATTCTCCAAAGCACAGATACACATATGTGAATCTCCAGGTTTACATTCCGTGCCTCTAGATAGATTTCAGAGGAAAAGAAAGCAATCCCTCCTCCCCCATCCCCACCCCTCCACTCACCACTTTGGGGAAAGGGAGGAACATAAAACACACCAACTGTGAAGAAATCTAACCTCAACCTGCCCAAGCCAATCCCTTTATTGCTTTGGATGGGTGTGGTATTGTTTCAACACCAGTTTTTGGCTCCCTCCTCTTTAAAGTTTGGGTACTCTCTGTTTGCTACGTGTGGGAGTGAATCGAATCTGTCTTCTGGGGGGGACTGACTAAACCTGAGATCAGAAGACTTCCATGTTCACATTTGTTGCTCCCCTCAAAAAGAATAGAAACTTTGAACTCTTTCATTCAACAATAAATCCATCTTCTTGATTCTACCCTCTTCATAAACGTCACTTTTCCACTGCTAGTTATACAACACAGGATGTGTGATGAGGGTAATGACTTCCATTGTAAAGCAATGCAAATGAATTCTAAGTGTGCTGTCAGATGATGAAAGGAAAAATGATGAGGATTTTATTCTACTTGTTCTAGAGTAAACACTAGTAAACTAATTACACGATACACCTTCAATGAATGTCTCTCAATGGAGGAAGAGTCTCTGATTACTGGTTTTGTCTTTATTTCTGTTTGAAAAATTACATGTAATTATGGTGTAATTAGGAAACACCTTTAGCATTAAAGAAAAATAAGCCATCTAATAAGGTATAATTTCTGAGAACAGCATAAATTCTAATGATTGTAAATAAAGCGACCATGTGATAACTCTGTAAATTCATTAAAAACAGTTTGGTTTATGTATTTTTTAAAAGGTTCCTTTGCATAATAGAGAATTTTATTCAAAGTGTCAATTCTAGAATGCTTTATGAAAAAGAAATTGAATAAACCAGTCTCGCATGTAAATGTATTTTATAATAAGTAAAATCTACGCTTAAAAAAGCCTTAGAAATTATAAAAATCTTTTACCAAGTTCTCCTCAGTAATTAGGCATAACTGGTTAAACTGAGCATATAACTAGTTCATCACAATAAAACCATAAACTTCAAAGGCTTTGCCACTTGACATTTAGCCAGGGATTGTCTAAATGCCCTGTCACAGCACCCAACTACCTTCCTTCCTTTCATATTGAAGGGTGACGTATCTGGAAACCACTTTCAGCAAAGTCTATTTGCTCAAGGGTATTTTAATGTGCCTTTTGGATCAAAATGTAAGAAAATAATAGTGACTTCTATTCGTAACTCACCACCACATTCTATTATGCAAAATACTAATGAAAAACAGAAGTGGCTATTGCTAGTAACAATAGTGACTCCAGATCATTGCATAATACCAGATTAGGGGCAGGGGTCTGAAGAGGGCAGGGCATCTTGGCACC
This sequence comes from Aplodontia rufa, assembly GCA_004027875.1. Lineage (NCBI taxonomy): Eukaryota > Metazoa > Chordata > Mammalia > Rodentia > Aplodontiidae > Aplodontia > Aplodontia rufa. The sequence goes on along the minus strand of PVKS010020280.1, from coordinate 15,852 downwards.
ATTCTCTCACCTGCTCCTCAGATACTTCTCCCATTCCTTTCTCACTATCTGTTGATAAATGTAGAAAACATTGGCCTCACGACAAGGTAACATTTGAAGACCACTGATGAAACTTCCAGAATACATCAGAGATTATGTCATCTTCAACAAACTTGGCATGAAAATTCCAATATTCTCTTTGATGGTCTTCTACCTATAAATCCCCCTTTGCTTCTTACCCCTAAAAACCAATCCATAGGATCTGGAGTGGTGGCTCAGCAGTTTGGAGTGCTTGCCTGGCAAGCACAAGGACCCAGGTTCAAACCACAGCATCACATACACAACTAAGTATTAGAGAAACAAAGGCCAGATGAAAAGATAAATAAAATTGATTCTCTCTCTCCCTCTCAAAACAAAATCCACACTAAAATTGCTCCCATTAATTTCAATATACTATGCTGATTAGAGAGTTTTTACTGAAAATGGTGTTTAAAATCCACTTGCACTGCCATTTGGCATGCTTTGGATCATGTTTACTAGCTCTACTCCAACTCTTTTTCTTTCTTTTTTTCTAAAGAGAGAAAGACAGTGAGAGAGAGAGAGAATCAATTTTTATTGAGTTTTTCAAGTGGTTTTAGTAGCTCTGACACTTAGTTGTGTACATGGGTGCTGGGGTTTGAAGCCATGTAGTCGTGCATGCCGGGCAAGCACTGTAACTGCTGAGCCACCACTCCAGTCCCTCTGTCTAACTCTTAACTGGCCTTAGATGATTCCAAGTTAATATTGATAACAAATAACACACCCATCTTATATTACTACTGTATGGCATCCAAGTTCTGTATTTCATCTCATCTAATAACTATTTCTGGCACACTGTGGATATAGTCTTATACCAAAACTCCTCAGTTTTAGAATACCAAATCCAGATATCATCCTCACTGACCACATCTTTCTATACTTACATCTCATTTCTTTAAACACTTCTCTAACTTTCATTTTCTGACCTCACCTTTTTTCCTACATATCAGTTTCCTCTTTTAATAACATTATTCCTGGTACCAAAAAAGAAGAGTATATGATATGGTGGTAGTTCCTGATTAAACAAGACATAGACATAAGTATTTCTAGATATTAAGAAGAGTATACAAAAGAAAAAGAATGAAGAGAATAAAGAAAAAATGTGGACTGAGATGTCCTAATTTCCCACAAATTAGTGTTGCCACCTTCACCAAGAAGTTATCTGGGAAAGAAAAAAATGGAAGCAATACCCTTGAGTGGAAGGAAAAGGACTCATAAAAAACAATGGACTTTGAATTAATCAAATATTTGCTCCCAATTACATTGTTTGTAAAAACATAAGACTGAGTGTTCTGAAATTGGCAAGGTATTTTTTCCACCCTGACAGAATGGGTGGTCAACTTCAAGATGAGATTAAAATTGAAAACTGAGACATTTTTCACATTTTTTAATTCACCATGTGTTATTCCACTAGTGTAGTCATTCTTTTGCTAATACGCCTAACACAATTTCCCACAGTAAATTTTCAAACTATGAGCCATGGCCCATTGTGTACCAATTGTCATGAAATCAATGTGAAGAGTCCATAACCAGGACTTTTTTTTTTTAATAGGATCTAAGTTGCCTGTTGCCTACAGCCTTGTAAAGTTGCTGAGTTTGGCTTTGAATTGCAGTCCTCCTGAATCAGCCTCCCGAATCACTGAGATTATAGGTGTGAGCCACCACACCCAGTAATAGGAGAATTTTTTTTTAAGTCTGGTACAATTACATGGCTTGGCATGAATTGGAATGGAACAGAATGGAATAACAGAGTAGATCACAAAGAACATGTAATTAAAATTCAGTACTCTTCTATAAAGTGTGTGCATATGTATGTGTGTGTGTACTGGTGATGAAGAGGCATGTCTTTCTGACTGGTAATCATAATCAAAAATAAGCTTGAAAGCACAAGTTTGAAAACCACTAGGTAACATTCACCTTTCACAACACAGCATTTGTCCCTTAGTAAAATGAACACACTCAGATTGCTTCTGAATGTCTACCTTAGAAAAAGAAATTGTCTTACATAAATAAGATTTAGGAAGCAAAGTAAATAGAGGTTTAACTTCCATTTAAAAATGTGTCAAAACATAACCTACATTAAATAATAATATTCCACATTTGGGTCTATATCACTGAGGATTCCTTTCTTCGGCAGCTCCCATGAAACTAGGAAATGAGGAATGTAATAATGGATCTTTTGCTACAGGTGCTGCTGGCTCTGCCAGTTTGTGTTCAGCGATCACTACAAACAGGCCGAACAAGTAGACAGGGTGGAGTTCCAAACTTTTGTCCACTGGCTATCAATTCAAGATTTTTTGCAAGTTATATAACTCCTTGATATTTCTTTTGTCCTTGTCCATATGTTGAAGGTGACATTTCCAACCTTGTGGGTTCTATATCTTAAATGATGCAACACAGGCTTCATATCGCATCTAATGCTGATCCCTTCATCTTCTCTATTCCTTTTCCTTCTCCAATCCCCAGATATATTTTCTTTTCTAAGTACAATAAATATCCTGAAGGTCCTGGCTTGATCTCCTGACAAAGGTTTTCTGGAATATAATCTTTGATTATATTTCATACTCATTATCTAATGTAATTGTAATGTAATCAGATTAATTTTGAAAAATATAAGCAAAATTAATGACCTCATGAATTTTTCTTGATTTTTATTTTCCTTAATCATTTATCTTCTGTTCTCCTATTTACAGTTAAACAGGACACCTGTTTGGATGAATCTCTCTTCAATAATGTCAGGATGCCCACTCAAATATTCCAAGTCCGTCTGGGAAATCTGGAATCTCTTTTGATTAAATGAAAAATTTTTCATCCCATAGAGGTATGCTGTTAGCTTCAAGCTCATGTTCACATGTGAACTGAAAGTAAACTATGGCTCAAAAGGAAGATTGTATTATGTCTCCATCAAAATATGTTCTATGAAATATCTGAAATGAATATTATGATTCATGTGACCTAATGAAAGATCGCTGCTTTATTCCACCACAATTCAGGACTGAAGAGTTTATTATCATCATTTCTTAGACAAGCTTTATAGAATATCCAGGGTGTTCCATTAAAAAATAAGTATTAAGATGAGAAGAGTAAAAATAATTAAGGATTAAACAACTTAATGGCATTGTAAAACAAGAAACACTTGCAATAGTAATAAATAGTCTCATTATTTAAATACAGATTACTATAGTTAGCACCAAATTAAGGGAGTAAGGATGGGATTTATGTATACAACTTGATTCTCTTCTGTATATTTGTTCTATTGATTGACATCTCCCTCAGTGTGGAAGACCTCTAGAAATAATTAACAAAAGTGAATTAACCCAACAAATTCCTAAAATAACCCCAGAGATTCATATTAATGCATCAACATCTACACTAATTTTTAAATTTTCTTTATTTTTGAATAAAACTCTTCACCCAGACGTGCCTGTTTATGGATGTCAAAAAGAAAATTGAGCTGATAGTATTAAGAGACATAACTTTGAAGGCAGTATCACCTTTGGAACAAGCTAGTCCTCAATTTGTAACAATCCTGATTTTTCTGAATAGTAAGTTTTTTGAGTTCTTTATAAATTTTGGATATGAGTCCTCTGTTGGAGGAATCACAGGCCATTATGATCTCCTTATTTTGTAGGTTCTCTCTTCACAGTTTTGACCACTTTGTAATAGCATCTCACTCATTAAATCTTATCTTTAATTATTTCCCTTTGGGAGTCTTGTTGAAAAAAGTAATTACCAACTCCTATATGCTGGAGTGTTGCTCCAATTTTTCTTCTAGCAGTTGTATGATAGCTGGTTTAACTCCTAGTTCCTTGATCCATTTAGATTTGATTTTTGTGCAAAGTGAGAAGTAAGGATCTAACTTCAGCTTCCATAAGATCTGGCTAAGTTGCATAGGGCCTCACTAAGTTGCAATGTCTGGCTTTGAACTTGCAATCCTCTTGCCTCAGCCTCCCAAGCCACTGGGTTTACAGATATAAATTCCCTTTCATAAAAATGTTGAATTTGAATACATTTCTTCTATTTTTTATCCAATCCTGAATAGTGAATGTTCACTCAAAAACTCTCTTAATTTGTGAAATACTGCACCTAATTTCACCAAAAAAGATGCAAAACTGGGTTTGCTAAATTTTGAATTAAATGTTTTCTATAAAAACTGAGCTAATTAAAGGTAAAAATTTTAATGACTTTCCATAGCCCCTTATTTGAGAATAAAATCAGATGTCTCAAATTTCTTCTTCAAAAAAAAGAAAAAGGTTTGAAAACTAATTTCCAAGCAATATTTTTGTTTTATATGCATTCATTGGAATGCTTTGGTTATTTTATCATGGGCTTACCTGTTTTGCACAATCTTTAACTAAAACCAAAATTTTTATTTACTCCTTATATGTCAATCATTAAAAATTATTAAAAACAGGGAGATAAGTAGTAACAAGATTTGGGGTTATAGCTGAGGTGGGCAGTATTTGAGATGCTTTATATTTCTTAACATATTAACACTCCAGTATTATAACATACAATAGAAATTCATCTAGGAATATGGAACAGTAGTGTTTTAAAATCATTTGCAAAAAGTGTCAACCTAGATTTTTAAAATACAGCCTCACAATACCATTTATTTATATCACTGATACCAAGTTTCAGCATTGTTCTAGAGTTAGGTAATATAGTTGATTTCATCTCTAGTCCTCAATAGCACTGAAACATATGTATCTTAATTTAATTATATTTCAATTAATTTTGATTTGTGGCTTCTTTTAAATCACAATGAATTTAGAAAATTAATTAAATTAAGGACAAGATATAAAAATGAGATTATGTGAAAGGTCCATATCTGAGACCACATAAGAAATAAAATGTCATCTGTCATTTTAATTTACTGTACTCTTATCAGTTAACTATCAAATAATATAGTTCTGACATTTACAAGAACGATGATGTGCATAATAAATGTCAAGACTTTTTTCTCCAAATGCAACGTTAGTTTTCAAAAGCATAATAATAAAAATGTGGGTATCATGTAATTTGTTCTTCTTTTCACACTATAAGCTTTACCTAGAAACACACATCAGCCAAACCTGATATCTGTTGCCTAGCAACAATCTGACAATTGTATGCTTTAGATGACCTGGATATACATCTTACTGTTAACCCTTATACAACTGAATTAATTAAACACTTAGAAATGCTTAGTATTCCTACATAAAGTAACATTGTAGTATAATTTTAACCTTGAATAATTTTAAAAGATCAATTTTCTTATTAAAGGAACTGAAGAATTGGGAATCGGCATCATAAAGAGCTGTTAAAATGCCAATAAATTATTAAAAAGAACATGGAATAATGGCTTGAATTTTCTCCTCTACTAGGCTTAAGCATAAAGTATAGAGAAATTCTATACCTGCAGCTTCAACTTCTCCCTTTATTATCTTATTTATATGCATGCATATTTTGCCATATTTCAATATTACAAAAAATTTTGTAAAATAAGATCATTAACATTATTTCAGTTTTGTCAATGACAGAATTTTCCAGTGCTTAAAACAAAAATTATAAAACTAAACAAAGAGATGTTAATCTGCCAAGCATTCAGGCAAACATGCTAAACTCTAATGTAAATACAGAGCAATAAAATTAAGGATAGCATCTGTTGAAAATAGTTGTACTTCCAGAAAATACACTTACTGAATATATTATGCAAGCATTCACAAATTAAGATGAAAGGCAAAGAGAGAATGCCAAAAGTCTTCACAAAACAGTCACAGTTAATTAATAAGTGTTTCTACCTCTTGGAGCTAAAAAGTCATCAAATACTTTGGAGCACTCTCTGACAACATTGTATCTTTAAAATGTTAATTTCCATTCGAAAGAACCAAGTGATTGAAGTTCTCCCAAAACACTAATTACAAATAGAAAATAATTTCCTTATCCCAACAGTTAAACTATTAGTACATTTATGTAGGTCACGTAGGAAAACAGTTCGTCTGTGTGAATATATGCATGTGTGCCTTTGTGTGCACATGTATGATCATTAAAAACAAGAACAAAACCAACTAGATAATTATATATTTAATTTTTTTAAAAAAGTAACTTATTTAAGAATGTGTTCCCAGCACACTTGAGAAAATTTATCACAAAGAACATTTATTAAACTCTAAATGATAAATCTGATTTGATATTTAAATAGGCCAAGAAGTTACAGTATTAAAGATGGCCCCCACTAATTGCAGAGAAAAACTCTGACTTTCCAGAGGTAAAATATAAGTTGATTATAATTTTTTTCATGTATATGAAGCATCAGATTAAAAACAATGAAATAACTTTTACCCTTCAGTTAATTTATAAGGTTGAAAATGCAATTCAATTGATGGTTTTTTAATTAATCAAACATTGTATTAAAGCTCTCTAAAAAAATTAAATTTTAAAACTTGGAAGGTGACAGGAAAGAAATTTAAGGGAAACATGTTCTGAGAGTTTTGCATCAAATAAAATGTAAATCATGGTAACCAAAAGAAAAATCAGAATCAAGTCAGAGTGTTTATTGACATTTTTCTTATGTCATAGGATAAATATATTCAAAGATGAAAAGGAAGAATAAGGGTAGTAACAACAAGGAAGGAAAAAGCACTGTTGTTAAATAAAGAATAGCAAATCTGAGAAGATGAGGAAGGGAAAGGTTCTAAGATAAAGGTGAAAGGATAGCATCTGGTATCAGAACTAAGGACTGAAAGTCAACAGAGACACTCCATTTATACGTCAGTCAGCTGGATCTTTTCTTCTCTTCCTGTCAAAGATGAAGGAAGACAAACCACCTTCCCATCATCAATTCTCCAGTGCAGCTAGGGCAGGGTTCCAGCTCTGCCCTGGGTATATGAATGTCCACCTGTGGGTGGGAGAGGCAGTCAATACAGCTGGGAAGGATCTAGGAACAGCATCTTTGCACACTCTGGTGGAAATGCCCTTAAATTGTCCTAGCCATGCTCCTTCAAACACCACATATGCTGTGCATGCACAGACCCAAAAGATATAGAACAGAACGCTCATACTGCAGAAGAAGAAGGGAAAGAAATTAACTATTAATGGACAGACTATATTTCAGGTGTTTTAAAACTATACACAATTAATGACCATTGGATTTTGATATCAGATAAATCCAGAAGCCAGTTTAGGCTTTGCAACTCCATAACTATGTGAGCTTCAGGAAGTTATTGAACCCTTATGAGACTAGACATTTCTTGCCAATGGAAAAAGGGAGAAATACCTGATTCAAAGAACAAAGTACCTTGCACTTAAACATATTCAAATACTCTGATCCTATGAAAATAAGAAACAAGTAGACTTCAACTTTGCAATCACTCTGTACCCAATTTGAGTATGTTAATTCTTCTACAGTCTATAAAGCCTTTACAAGGGGAGATCATCATGGTGGAATCAAGCTAGGCAGTGATTTCCTGGACTCTGCAGGACTCTGAAAAGAAGCAGCATATCAGAGCAAAGTGTAGAGGTAAGAGGAAAATATTATTGTAAGACTCTATCTTGCTTACATTGAGATCTGAAGAGACTGTAGGTGGGACAGCCTGTCCCAAAAGGAACTGATAGGGGATCTCAGAATAGAGGAAGTATAGGGGAGGAGCACCACAGAGAAAAAAGCTGGGGAACCAAAGCTTGCACCCCCCAGGAAACCTTCAGAGGGCGCTCATAACTTAAAATTCTATGGTAAAAAGGGGAAATTTTTACTTGAGACATACCATGCTTAGATCAAAGCCAATTCCTAAAGAGAGGGTTAGGTTGGCCCCTCAGTCATTTTAAGGTGGCCTCTCCAGCCACCTCACTGAACACAGCTACAGTCAGAACATTCCCAAGCCTAAATCCCTTGCAAAATGGGCCAGGGGAAATCTGCAGAGTACCCTCTTGGGAATGGAGCTGGAGAGAATTTCTACAGTGACCAGAGGTGCATTGCTGAAGCCCCTTCTTCACCCTCCCCACCCTGGCTGGAAACAAAGGGATAGAGCCAGCTGGCAGCAGCAGAGCAAGGCTGGCGCAGATCATGCCATTCAATTCCCAGGAAAGTGCCAAGGCTCTAAGAGTAGAAGACCCTATTGGGAATTCAGCTGGAGAGAATTTCCACAGAGACCATTATCAGGCAGTGGATTGCTGAAACCCCCTTCCCTGCTCCACACCCAGCTTCACAAATGTAGGTACCAAGCTGGCTGGCTACTGTGCCACTTTTAGTTCCCAGGGAAGTGCAAGGTGTTGAGAACAGAGTATTCTATTGGGAATTGAGCTGGAAAGAATTTCCACAGATACCACTGATGAGCAGTGGATGGCTAAGCTAACCTCCCTGCTCTGCAAATTAACGGACAGAGTCAGCTGAGGGGATTTAGTCCCAGGAAAATGCCAAGGGGCACAAAGGCCCACTCAGCACACAGTTGGGCTGCCCCTCTGCAGCGCAAATCTTCGCTTACCCATTGGGCACAGCTGCCAACTTCACTCCAACCAGGGTACAAATTCACCAGTTCTCCACTGCTAACACCTGTGAACCCACTGGACTGCGACAAAGCCAACAGGTAAAGACTCCTCCAATGATGGACCCCTAGCAGAAGAGAAAGTCACCACCAGAGGCCTTGGACTGTAATCAGCATCAAAGCACCAAACCAAAGAGGAGCAGATATAGAACTGGGGAATCTGCCAGAGGAAAGGGCAAGAAACCAGCCTTAATAGGTACAACCCAACCACCTATCACTCCTCTTTACCTCTATTTACCTTGGTGTAAATTCAACCATATTATATTCTCTCTTTCTCCCTCTGTCTCTCTCTTTTCCTTTTTGCTTTGGTGCAAATTAACTGATCTTAGGCTCTCTCCCTCTCTCATTTTCTTAACACCCCTCTTTCTGCCTGCCCTCCACTTTACCTCTCCCACTTATCCAATCTTCCTCCCATCCTCCTTCTAGTACCCACTTAAGGTAATAATAAGTTTACTAATTAAACCACTAACCACTTAATCTGTTCCAGAATTTTTACTATAGGTATTTCACTGAACTCAAGGAACTGAAAAAAATAATTGTAACAAAATTTTGTTCTCACAAGGATGAGAATGGAAACTCAAATTCAGGAGGCATATAGAACTCCAAATATATAAAAGCTCAACAGACCCACCCCACGTCATATTATTATGAAAATGCCTAATGTACAGAACAAAGACAAAATTGTCAAAGCTGCAAGAGAAAAGAGACAAATCACATTTAAAGGAAAACAAATTCTCATTAAAACTGACTTCTCAACCCAGACCCTAAAGGCAAGAAGAACTTGGCATAATATATACCAAGCTCTGAAAGAAAAGGATGCCAACCAAGAATACTGTGCCCAGAAAAATTAAGCTTCAAATTTGAAGATGAAATAAAAACCTTCCATGATAAACAAAAGCTAAAAAGAATTCATAACTAAATACCTGCACTATAAAACATACTCAATAAAATATTTCATAAAGAAGAAACAAAAGAATAAAAATGAAAATCAACATAAGGAGACATTACACTAGAGAATATTTCAAATGAGAATCAACTCCAATTAAAATACTAAAAATAAACCAAATGGCAGAAAGTAAAAATCATCTCTCAATAATATCATTGAATGTAAATGGTCTAAACTCTTCAATCAAAAGACACAGGTTGGCAGATTGGATTAAAAAACAAGATCCAACAACGTGCTTCCTGGAAGAGACATACCTCACAGCCAAACACATACATAGGCTACAGGTGAAGAGATGAAGAAAAACATCATACACATACCTCTTGTAAACAAGCTGGATTTGCAAATCTCATATCAGATAAGGAGGACTTTGTGCCAAAATTAAACAGAAATGACAAAGAAGGACATTTCATACTGCTCAAGGAAACCATACAGCAACCAGATATAACCATCGTAAATATATATGCCCCAAACAATGGAACATTAATATACATAAAACAAGCCCTTCTCAAATTCAAGAACCAAACTGACCACAATACAATTATCCTGGAGGATTTTAACATACCATTTTCATCTCTGGATAGATAATCTAAATAGAAACTAAGTAAAATGCTACAGAACTAAACCATAAAATTAATAGTTTGGACTTAAAAGACATTTTTATAATATTTCCCCATCACCATCCAAATATATTTTCTTCTCAACATCACATGAAATATTCTTTAAAATAGATCATATTCTAGGGCACAAAGCAAGTACAAAAAAATAGAGATAATACTCTGCATCATATTAAATCACAATGCAATGAAACTAGAAATTAATGATAAAATAAAAAATAGAAACCACTTTAACACCTGGATATTAAATAATACACTCTACAATAGTGAACAGATAACAGAAGAAATCAGGAGGTATTTAAAAATACCTGAAGATAAATGAGAGCAGTGATACAATATATCAAAATCTATGGGACATTATGAAGGCAATCCCAAGAGGAAAGTCCATATCATTATGTTCATTCATTAAAAGAGGGGCTGGAGGGCCTGGAGTGGTGGCTCAGCAATTATGGCACTTGCTTGGCATGCACGAGTATGCAGGCTCAAATCCCAGCACCATGTACACAAAAAAGTGTCCGAGCAATGAAAGCCACATGAAAAACTAAATAAAATCAATCCTGTCTTTCTCTCGCTCAATAACCTAACACTTCATCTCAAAGCCATAAAGAACAAACTAACACCAGAACAAATAGAAGAGAGGAAATAATATCAGATCTGAAATGAATTAAATTGAAATCAAGAAAAAAAAATACAAAAAAATCAATAAAATTAAAAGTTGGGGTTTTGAAAGGATAAATGAAATCAACAAACCATTAGCCACACTAAGGAAAACAAAGAAAAAATTCATATCATTAAAATCAGAGACGGAAAAGGAAACATCACAACAGACATTTCTGAAATCCAAAGGATTATCGGAAGCTATTTTTAAAAACCTATACTGCAATAAGCTAGAAAACCTTGAAGAAGTGAATGAATTCCTAGAGAAATATGAACCAACCAAATTGAACCAGGAGGAAATAGAAACCTTAAACAGATCAATTTTAATGATGAAACAGAATCAGCCATCAAAAGCCTTTTTTTCCAAGAAAACTCACGACCAGATGGATTCATAGCTGAGTTCTATAAGACCTTTAAGAAAGAACTAATATCAACCCTCCTCAAAAATTATTCTGTGAAATAGAAAAGGAGGGAACTCTACCAAACTCTTTTTATAAAGCCAGTATCATCCTGATATCAAAACCTGACAAGACAAATCAAGGGAAAAAAACTTCAGACCAATATCCTTGATGAACATAGATGCAAAAATCCTTAATCAACATTGGCAAACTGCATACAAATACACATTAAAAAGATAAAGTACACCATGACCAAGTGGGATTCATCCCAGTGCTGATTCAATATTTGGAAATCAATAAATGTAATTCAACACATAAATAGACTTAAAAACAAGAATCATACGATTATTTCAATAGATGCAGAAAAGACATTTGACAAGGTACAACACCCATTCATGTTTAAAACACTAGAAAAGATAGGGGGGCTGGAGTGGTGGCTCAGCAATTTTGGCACTTGCCTGGCATGCATAAGTATGCGAGTTCAAACCCAAGCACCACATACACAATAAAGTCTCAGAGCACTGAAAGCCACATGAAAAACTAAATAAAATTGATTCTTTCTCTCTTTCTTGCTTTCCCTCTCTCTTAACAAAACAAAACAAAAGAAAGAAATAAAAGATAGGAATGAAGGAACTTACCTCAACATAGAAAAAGCCATTTATGACAAACCTAAAGCTAATATTATTCTGAATGCAGAAAAATTGAAAGTGTTTCCTCTGAAAACAAGAACTAGACAAGGATGCCCATTTTCACCATTCCTACTCAACATAGTCCTTGCAACTCTAGCAAGAGCAATTAAGCAAGAGAAGGAAATTAAAGGGATGCAAATAGGCACAGAGCTCAAGCTATTGCTATTTGCTGATAACATGATTATATAATTAGAAGATCCAAAAAACTCCACCAGAAGACTTCTAGAGCTTATAAATGAATTCAGCAAGGTAGCAGGATTCAAAATCAACATTTACAAATCAATTGAATTCCTTTATTCCAATGAAGAACATACTGAAAAAGAAATTAGGATAATTACTCCATTCACAATTGCTTCAAAAAAATAAAATAAAATACTTGGGAATCAATCTAACAAAAGAGGTGAAGGAATTGTACAAGAAAAAATATAGAACACTAAAGAAAGAAATTGAAGACCTTAGAAGATGGAAAGATGTCCCACGTTCTTGGAAAGGGAGAATATTAAAAAATGACATGTTATCAAAAGTGTTATACAGATACAATGCAACACCCATGAAAATTCCAATGACCTTCTTCTCACAATTAGAAAAAGCAGTCATAAAGTTCCATTGGAAAAATAAGAGACCCAGAATAGCCAAAGCAATCCTTAATGAGAAAAGTGAAGCTGGAAGAATCACAATACCAGACTTCAAATTATACTACAGAGCTATAATAACAAAAACAGCATGGCACTGGTGCCAAAACAGACAGTAATATCAAAGGAATAGAAGACACAGAGACAAACTAACATAAATACAGATACCTTATACTCGACAAAGGAGCCAAAAATTTAAGTTGGAGAAAAGACAGTCATTTTAACAAATGCTGCTGGGAAAACCGAAAGTTCATATGTAGTAAAATGAATCCCGTTCTCTTATCTCTCACCCTGCACAAAATTCAATTCAAAGTGGATCAAAGACCTAGGAATTAGACCAGAAACCCTATATCTACTAGAAGGAAAGGTAGGCCAAACACTCCAACACTTTGGTTCAGGAATTGACTTCCTAAACAAGCACAAGAAGTAAAAGGAAAAATCAATAAATAGGATGGCATCAAATTAAAAAGCTTCCTCACAGCAAAGGAAACAATCAAGAGCGCGAAAAGGGAACCTACAGAATCTGAAAAAAAATCTTTGCCCTCTGCGTCTCAAACAGCCCATTAATATCCAGGATATTCAAAGAACTTAAAAAGAAACTGAACACCATAAAAACAAACACCCCAATCAGTAAATGGGTAAAAGAATTAAGCAAACACTTCTCAAATGAAGAAATATAAATTGTCAACAAATACATGAAAAAATATGTTCAACATCTCTAGCAATGAGAAAAATGCAAATTAAAGCTACAATGACATTTCACCTCACTCTAGTTAAAATGGCAATTACCAAGAATATGAACAATAGGGAGAAGCAAGATGGCGTTCTGAAGACAAAAGGCTTTCCCTGCACCTCTGCGACTGCTCGGAATTTCTCCAACTTCTCGCCAGTATTTCCAGGTGCGTTTGGGGAGATTGGCATTGTGAACCACCAGTCCTAATCTTGGCAGTAGATTTGAGAAATAGAGACTTGGAAGCAACCTGGGGCTTTGTTCTGATCTGTCTCGGCTGCAGCGCGGCAGTAGCCACCTCGCAGAAGCAGCCGATCCGCCTACACTCCCACCCGAGTCACATCTGCAAAGAAAAACCCACGCAACTTTAAAATCAGCGCTCTTGCAAGGACCCCTCTTGGACCTGCGTTCTGTTTTGCGACGGGATCGGTGACTGGAAATAGCATCCAAACAAGCGTGGAGCGGCGGCTTGCGTGGAGGAGGTGGGGCGGATTCGGCAGGGGCAAGGAGGCCCAGCAAGCATCTGTGCTTTGTCCGCTTGCTGGTTGCCACACTCCCAGCCCGCCCGATCAGGGCGGGACCTCTTTGGGACTGCAAAGCAAGCTCTGGGTGCCCCGTCAGGAAGCAGCGGAGATCGAGGGAGGAGACGGGATCAGAAGGCTTGGCTGAAGCCCTAGGGAAGTTGTGGGAGCAGCGAGGGAGGAGGAGCATCCATTTTTGAGACCACACTTCCTGCCCTGGAACCACCTCCCCCAGGTCTGCAAAACAGGCTCATAGGACTGTGCCTGGATCCAGCAGCTGAACACAGGCAGTCTCAACTGAAGGTGGAGTCCGGGGCCTGAATCCTCCTCTCATAAAGGATCTGGGACTGAGGAGTAACGGAGTTAAAGGCTCTGTCCTCCCAACACAGACTGGTCTTTCACAGGGAGGAGAGGCTGACCCCCATCTCAGGGATCACAGAAGTCATGTCCAACAAATACCAGCAGATGGAGCTCTGATAACATATCTTCTGACTTTCAGATCCCCTGAATACATCTTCAAAAAAAAAAGTTAAAACTGGTCATATCCAGCCAGAAATAGAAGATGCATTCCCTGAAAGAACCAGACAATCATACTATCGATACTTCCAGGGTTTTTCTATTAAGTATAAATTTCCTTTTTTTTTAATTTTTGGCCTTTATTTCGACTTCATTTTCTAGGTGTGTACCAAGGCAATATAAGGTGGAGTTTACTGGTTCTCCAATATATAAAAACTCTAACGTTTTTTTTTTACTTTTCTGTAATGCTAACGTTGTAGAACAGTTAACCCCTACCCCTCCTTTTTTTTTTCTCTCTTTTTCTTTTTCTATCCCGTCTCTTTTCTTTTTTCTCTCTCCTCTTATAGGGACAATTAACAATAGTAGTTCTTCTTAGTTTGGTAGCCTGTTTTTAAGGTTTCTCTCTTTTCCCTTTTTTTCCTATTTAGCATATCTCTGACTCATTCTTTCCCATCGGTCCTAGCCCTGTTATCATTCCTGAGAAGAAGGACTCTAGTCACTGCATAGTAACTGAAATATTTTATGCCTGAAGAACATAATTATCAGGGAACACTTCTTCCCTTAAATTTTAGCAATAACCCAAATCCTGCCAACAACCCTTTTACCCTTCCTATATTAGGCCACAGCTATCCTAGCTTCCCCTCGGATCTGTATCTTCTTTTCTATTTCTTTCTTTCCTGCTTTATTTCATAGCTAGTAAATCTTTTCTGTTCATTTTTCTTTTCTCTTCAAATGTTTCCCCTTAGCATTGTCTTGTTCTTTCTATAGCAAATTCTGTAAATCCTCCACTTTCACACTGTACATAATTGGTATACATAAACCTCTCTCTTAATTTTACCGGCATTACCCCCCCTTCTGAATCCAAATTAGTTAACTCAATTTCACCCGCCAATGTTAAGACTGTGTAAATATTACTGCGGTAATTGTTAATCTGAGTAACATGTATTTGTTTCTGAATTTCTGTCAGAGGTAATAGTAATTTTCTAGTATCACCAAAAGTATCGATTATTACTTACATTACTTGTATAGGCCGAAATTGATAGTCCATTATAGTGGATGCTAAAGAACTAATTCACTACTGTTTATTGTAAGCTTTGATTGTACATATTGCTAATTTACTTCTAGCACATGAGGTGTTAGAATTCTGCAAGGGTAACAAAAAGTTTAGAGTAAAAGAGGTTGTCTTATGAAATCAACTCTCCTGATAAAACCCTATCTCAAAGAAGGGTTGGGACGGATCTCCCAACCCAACAGCTTAGTCCAAAAGGCAGAAGACAGGAAAAAGAACCACAGAACCTGTAGTGCTCCCACAAAAGGTTCACATGGTAAATAAGAGAGAAGAATTTCTTCAAGCATGAGAAATAAAACTCAAAGAGGTTCACCACAATCCCAAAACTCCCCTGACAGGGGGGCTATGGCCAGGGACTGGGATGAAAATCTAGAACAATATATCAATGAGCAGATAACAAAAAGGATCCTCGACTTAAAAGAAGAGATAATGAAGGGAATAACGGAGAAAATCCAAGATATGAAAGACTCGATTATTACAGTAATAGATTCTCTCAAAAAG
>PVKS010020279.1:0-37076 GCA_004027875.1 Aplodontia rufa | reverse complement strand
ACCAAAAAAATGTGAAAATAAATTTGTCATCTTCAAAACTGGTAAATGCTTTTTCTCTAGGAACTGTCCCACTGGTTAACCAAATACTATAGGGGGTGAAGAAGAATACCAGCTGAGAAAGAAATGAAAGAAATAAAATATCACTTCATTTAAAAATATTTTTTAAAAATTACTAACACCTAGAATCTACACCATAAACCAGTTAAATCCAAATCCCTGAGAGTGGGGACCAGACAGGTTCATTCAAAAATCCCTCTAGGTGGCTAGAGTGTGCAACTAGAGCTGAGAATGGCTTGGAATCTCTTCAATTTCCTGACACTCACCTGTCACAAGCTTCTCCTTTCATCCACCCCACCTGCCCGTCACGTACCCAACAATCATGGTCCTCCATCTGGAATCCCCTTACCAAAAGACACTTGGTCCTTCACATCTAGTGCAAAGTGTACTTCCTCCAAAAAGACTCCCTTGATTGTCCACAGAGTTGAACCGAGTGGTTTAAACCATAGCTTCATCAAGATACAACTTATGTACCGTAAAACTCACCACTTCTAGTCAATGTGTCTGGTGGCTCAGGCATTGTCAGAGTGCACTGTCAGACCATGCAATCACCCCCTCATGTCTGTTTGTAGTCATCCTTACCTACATCCCCAGATCTAGGCAACCTCTCATCTTCCTTCTGTCCCTATAATTAGGCATTTTGTAGAAATGTCCCATGAATGGAACTGTACACTATGTAGTCTTTGTGTCTTGCTACTTTCACTCAGACTAATGTTTCTAAGTATCCTGGGTATTTTTAAATGGACATGGGGATGTAGTATTTAAAGCCATCCTAAATGAAGGCATCAGTAAGAAAATGAATCATGTCATATTGTGATTTATTACACTCCCATTTGTTTTTTTGTGTAAGGATTATAGTTGCTTCTTGCTCTACCTTGGGCCCAGCTTGCACTCAAGGGTAAGCTGCATCCTGGATCACGTGATAGGTTTGGTTTGACAAATGCAAAGAGGCTGAGACTATAGTTCCTCATTCCCTTTTCAGCACTGCCATAGTTTTAATATGATTTGCCCCCTAAGGTTTCTTGTGTTAGAAATCTGGTCCCCAGTATGGTGGTGTTAAGGTGATGGAACCTTTAGGAGGTGCGGCCAAGCATAAGGTAATTAGGTCATGGGGGCAGCTCCCTCATAGGGAACTGATGCTGGTCTCACAGGAGTAGATCATTTCTCCTGGGAGAGGGGTATTAGCAAGTGAGGCGACCCCTTGTAGTTGGCCCCTCTGCATAATGGCCAGTTCCCTTTCCATGTCCCCACCATGTTGTGATGCAGCCAAGGGGCCTTACCAGAGCACTGGCACCATGCTCTTTGGGCCCTCCAGCCACAAGAATGAATCATGAGCCAAATAAATCTCTTTATCACTTACCCACTCTCGAGTATTCTGTTACATCAACCCAACACAGACTAACACATTTGTTTACCCCACAAACTTCCCCAATATCTTAAACTGATAAGCCTAGGATGGTCTGAGAACCCAACTGCATATTCTACGCCACTAGAAAACCACTCACATTCTGGTAAGGGTTTCTAAGGTATGAATATGTCCTAGGTTTATAAAAAGTCAAATTGTTCTTCAGCAAAACTTGTCCTTATACATTTCCTAGTTCCAAAAGAAATGAGCTTCCTAAGGGCAGGTGCTATTTCTGATTCTCTTCTGCAAGCCCCATGCTCCATGCACACCAGTGGCAATTCATAAAAATTCCTAAAAGTTGAAAATACTGAAGTTGGAAGATAGTACATTGGGACTATATTCATTTGCTTAGGCTGCTAAAACAAAGTAACATGTACTAGGTGAAGTAAACAATAGTTTAGTTTCTCATAGTTCTGGAGGCTAGAAGTCCAAATCAAGGAGCCAGCAGGGATGGTTTCTTCTGAGATTACTCTCCTTAGCTTGTACATCGCCATCCTCTCCCTGTGTATTTGCACAAGCATCCTGTGTGTGCATTTGTGTGGTGCTGGGGATTAAACCCAGAGCCTCATGCTAGCCAAGCATTCTACCCCTGATGTATAGCCCCAGCCTTTTTATTTTACTTTAAAACAAGTTCTTCTTAAGTTGCCCAGGCTAGCCTCAAACTTGCAATCTTCCTGCCTCAGCCTCCCAAATTGCTGGGATTGTAGGTGTGTGACACTATGCTTGCCTCGTTTTAATTTAATCTTCTCATTAAAGACCTATTGCCAGGGGCTGGAGTGGTAGCTTGGCGGTTATGGCACTTGCCTGGCATGCATGAGTACGTGAGTTCGGGCCCCAGCACCATGTACACAAAAAAGTGTCAGAGCAATGAAAGCTACATGAAAACAAAATAAAAATTGCTCTTTCTCTCTTTCTCTCACTGTCCCCTCTTTCTTTAAAAAAAAAAAAAGACCTATTGCGAAATAAAGTCATATTCTAAGGTACCAGGGATTAGGATTTCACATATGTATTTTGGGAAAGTGCAATAAGCCCCTAACTGGGACTTATGATACCATTTTATCTGTTTGGTGTATATTTGAGAAGTTCTCTGATGCAAAATTAAGCTTAAAATAAAGAATGTTTTTAGTGAAAAGTCATTGACTGACCATCAAAGTGTTAATAATATGACTATAGCTAAGTATGGAAGGTCTTAGAAATTTTCTGATATTAAAAAGACATTTCTGTAGTCAAAACAAAATTGGGAATAACTACCAAAAAATGGCTCTCCTGCTTTGCAAGTATAATGAGGTCCACAGAGTCTGGGGTTGTCTCCTAACATTTAAATAGATTCAGAATTTGATAAGCACTGGAAAACACAGAGGCCATTGGCTCCAGGCAGAAATGCACTGTTCATGAGTTCTCATCAGTTCCCAGCCCCACCTGGGGCAGGCTGCAGGCAGTCACATGGCAGAGCTACACACTGCTGGCAAAATGAAATTGTTAATGTCTCATAATTAACTCTTCAGCAAGAGACTTACCTACAAGAAAATGCAGCCCATTTACCCAGGCTCAAGTCTGCTCTGCCACCCCTGAGGGTCCATTACATTGAGATATTAAGAAGCATATGGACTTCTCCCAAAAGACTGTATTATCATCTTTGTCTATTGAGCTGAAAACATTTCCCAGGTCCTTCCTGGATCCATCAGGATAGAATGGGTTGTGCTGTAGTAACAAACAACTCCCAACTCACAGTGCCTTCGATCAGTAATGGTTTTTACCTTTCTCAAAGTCTACTGTGAGTCCAAGGCAGACAACAGTGCTTTGATATTGAGGTACCTCCTCCTCAACATGTGCACCTAGGATTGATCTGACTCTGGAAGAGAGTATGGAAAGTCTTTTAAAGCTTCTGCCCACATGGCACCGCTGCTCATACTTCACTGGCCAAAGTCACATGATGATATCTAACTTTGAGGAAGTGAATAAGCACCATCCTCACCTGTGCCCAAAAGGAGAAGTATTGGTACATAGAAGGCCACTTCTGCCACGATACCATGGCAGGGACACATCCTTCAAATATTCTATTTTGGCTTCTCTGACTTCAGCCCAATAAGCAACAGTTGCAGGGCAAATGTGGAAGACCACACAGCAAACCAGACAGTGTTTCCTATGAACTGAAGAACAGAATCCTGGACTCACCAAGTTCCCACAGAAGCCACAGTCACAGTTTGGACATAGAATGTCCCCCAAAAGTCCATGCCATGAAAGCTCAAATCCCAGCTTGATGCTATGAGAAGTGGTAGGAACTTTAAGATATAGGGGGCCTACTGGAAGGCCTTTGGATCACTGGGGAATGTGTTCTAGAAGGGGTCATTGGGACTCCAGTGCCTTCCTTTTTTTCTTTCACATCCCAGCCATAAGATGAACACCTTTTGATGCCAAGCATTTCTGCCATGATGTGCTGCCTGGCCAAAAGCAACAGGGCCAATCGATCAAGGACTGAGATTTCCCAAACTGGCAAAAAATAAACTTTTCCACTTTATACATTTATTGTCTAGGGTCTTCATTATAGTGTTGGAAAGCTGACTGTGTCATCAAAGCAGTAAGGAGAAGGTCAAATCTGCAGGTTGCAAAGGGCAGCATCCCCATCACCAATGTTCCTATACCTGGTTCATAATGAGCAGCGCTGCCTTTCTCTCTCAAACTACCCTCTGCACAGGCTCCCGGCACAGACCACCATCCATGCCCTGTGCAGCTCAGCAGCCCACAGAGCTCCTGCATATGAGAAGATGCTCCATACCACACCACTGATCATAACAAAAATGCCAGTCAAAACCATGATGGGATACCAGCTCCCTCCCAGCACTATCAAAATGAACAAACAAAGAACCATAAAATAGTGTTTTGTTGAGGATGTGGAAAAATTGGAACCCTGGTGCACTGTTGGTGGGAATGTAAAGTGCTGCAGCCACTGTGGAAAACAGGATGGCACTTCCCCAAAACACTAAAAACAGAAGCCTATACTCCAGCAATTCCACTTGGGGGTATGTGTATACCCCGAAAAACTGAAAGCAAAGATTCAGAGATATTTGTATGCCCAAAGTCACAGCAGCACTATTCACAGTAGCCAAAAGGCTGAAGCTACCTAAGAGTCCATCAACGGATGAACAAATAAACAAAATGTGGTTCAAACAATGGAATATCATTAATCCTGAAAAAGAAAGGAAATTTTGTCTCATGCTTACTATGGATGAGCCTTGAGGACAACAAACTAAGTGAAATATGTCAGTCACAAAAGGACATATAACGCGAGTCATTTATATGAGATACCAAGAATCAACAAATTCAAAGACCGAAAATGAGATGTTGGTTGCCAGGGATTGGGGAGGAGAAAGAATAGGGGGGTGGTATTTAATGGATGCAAGATTTCATTTGGAAATACCTAAAAGTTCTATGGATGATGGGGCTAAGCAATGGCTCATTGGATACAACGCTTGCCTGGCATAAGCAAGGACATGGGATCAAACCCCAGCACCAACCACGTACACAATGAAGTGTCAGAGCAACAAAAGCCACATGAAAAACTAAATAAAATTGATTCTCTCTCTCTCTCTCTCTCTCTCTCTTAAAAAAATCCTATAGATGGATGGTGATGATGGTTACACAATAGGTGAATGTACTTAATGCCGCTGAATGTGCACTTGAAATGGTTCAGATGCTAAATTTTATGTCATGCACATTTAAATGATTTTCATAGTTAAAAAAATCTAAGTTAAAAAAGTTTGCAATGGCTCCCATAACCTACTGAATAAAGTCCAATATCTAAGATTATAACTTAAAGCCTTTTAAAACCTGGTCATCACTTGCTTCCATTCAGACTAGATCTCTCCCATCTCACCCATCCTCCCTTCATGCATCTACATCCAGCTGCCTCTGGGAGCCCAAAGCACTCTCTGAAGCACCATGATGCATGGCTCCTCTGTTTCCCTTCACAGCAAGTCTTCAGATGGCAAGAGAGGGCTCTGCTCTGCCTCTTTAATACCCTAGCACCTGGCATGGTGCCTTAGATGATAATCAAACTGTACCAGCTCTGCTGCTGAAGCTGCCCAACTTGATAAAAACCATACCCGGAAGACCCGCATGCTCAGACCAGAGCTACTGCAGATGTGACATGCATGCAAACCCTCTATTGTAAGAAGATGCAGCTTCGGAGTCTGAAGAGCTGGGCTGGGGACTGACACTCTGCATTTCTCAAAGCTCCTACATGTCTGCTGAGCTACAAATCCAAGGCTGTGCTCAGAATAGTAAGTAGCCAAGAGACAGAACCAACATCTCTACCTAAGCACAAGTATCTATCCCAAATACAGTATCACACTATGCCCCTGTACAACACCACAGCCTTGTCCCCAAGGTGCCCAATACGGAGCAGGTCCAAAGGCCTCCAGAGGCTCCTCTTGCCTCCCTAGGTACCAGGTAGCGTTTCAGTGAATGTTCTTTCTAATTCAAATCACTCATATGCTCTGGCAGACGGAACCAGCTTTTTTTTATTTAACTTCATTGTTATCTACAGTTCAATCCATTACTATAAATCCAGCTTCTTAGACCCTCTTAATAACCCAGAAGAGATCCCACAAAAGATGCATTTCCCTGAATAGAGCAGGTGGGCAGCTACAATAAAATTTCTTTAATAGAGTTGATGCTCCTTCTGGGGTAATTTAAATAAGCCACACTGGTGCAATCATTAGAATTAATTTTATAAAAGCCTCTAAAAAAGCTATAAGATGGGAATCAGAAGACAGGATTCCAGTCGTGGCTCTCAGACGAATCCACTGATTTGACCTTAGCTTGACCCTCAGCTCTCTATAGCTCAGGTTTTTCATTTGTAATAAAAGGAGAATGGTGGAGAGAGCTGTTGCTCAGGATTTCTGGGGACCCACAGACAGAATATGAGTTAATTTACTGGGCAGCATCAGAATTCTAAAAATGAAATAGACTGCGGTACAGAATGCATCACCTCTGGTGAGCATAAGGAATTATTCCCTTAAACTTTGTTTGAGATCTATAATGCATACATGTCCTTGGTGGTAAAGTAAACGGATTTTTTTTTACAGTGGTTGGAAATCAAAATGTCTAATAAAGACCTACAATTCTAAGATCTGCTCAATGTAACAAATGATTTCTCCTCTACATTCTTGGGTTTCTCATTCTCAGATTCAACCAATCTCTTTTTTGCCAAAACATTTCAGGAAAATTATGTCTGTACTAAATTTTTTTTCTTATCATTCTTTCCTAGATAATACAGTACAACAACTATTTACGTTGCATTTGGTGTTATAAAGCATGTAGAAATAATTTGAAGTCTACAGAAGAAGGTGTGTGGGTTCTATGTAAAGATTACGCCATTTCCTATAAGGTACTTAAGCATCCACAGATGTTGCTATGTGTGTAGGGGAGTCTTGAAAACAGCCCCCAACAAACACAAAGGGACAACTATACTCACAGAAGAACACACTGACATTGGAAAGGTCCAGAGACTGAGTATTCCATGGCTACTGTGATGGAATGGTACAGGTTATGCCTCTAGTCAAGTTCCACATGCACATCTCCTGGTAGTCAGAGCACAGGCCCCTTCCTGGGCAAATATACACAGAAGCTAAGCAGCCAAGTCTTAGGAAGTTATGAGGGTTTCAAGGAAATTAGGCAGAGAAGACCAGAAATTACTTGACTGAGCTTCAGGAAAAAGGAAAGGTAAGTGAAGAACCCAGAGTGCAAAACTTAAGGAGGCCTTTGCATTCAAGTGCACACCATTCAGTTGCACAGCCTGAAGCAAGCACCTCCTTGAGTCATTCATCAGGTCCTGAGAACAAACCCAGGGCTGATGGAGGCTGACTTAGACCCGTGAGTTTCCTGGTCTCCTCTCTCACAGGGGAGCAGGAAACAATCAGTAAATTGGTTGAGGAGTTAATGCAGAAGAAGGGGGCTACCAGTGAAGAATGCAGGTCAGTACCAACTGGACCAAACTACAGAAGTCTCACAGGGAAGGGAACATTTGGACCAGCATGGAAAGGTGGTAAAATTAACCAGGAAAATTTCTGCAGGATAGAGCTTTAGGAAATAATCAGAGAGAAAATATTTAAGAAGGGACCACTGGCTTTTACTCCTAGTGAGACAAGGGTACTGCAGGGTTCTTTTCCAAGGGGTGACATGATCTAATCTAAGTTCTAAAGCGATAACTCAGCTCCTATATAGACATGAACCTAGATGGGAAGTTGTGGAGTCAGGGTAGGCACAGAAACTTTGTTAGGAGACTGGTGCAACAATCGGTGTGTGGGGGTGGGGAGTATGGAGCCACACCACACAGTGACAGGGCAGATGACCAGCAATGGGATTCTGGAACAGATTAGACATAGGACTTAAGGGGAATTGATTCCAATTCCATAAGTATCTGGGAAAATGGAGTAGCCATGCACTGAGACAAGAGACTAGGGTAGGGAGGGATGGTAGGGGACAACTTGGCAACCATTGTGCTGAGATGTCTACTAGGTCTCCAAGAGGGGATATTATTTTGTGAGGAATAAGTCTGGTGATCAGAAGAAAAGTCTTATCTAAGATATAAATATTGGATTCTTCAGCATATGGATAGTATTTAATGCCATGAGACTGGATGCAGAAAGCAACAGTGTGTATGTGGACTGAGTAGAGAGGAGGTCCGTTGATGGGTCCTCAGAGACGCTCTCCAACACCAGGCATCAGCAAAGAGACAGTGAAGTACAGTGAGGCAGGAAGAAAATTCCACATGGTGGTCTGAAAGCCAAGGGACGAAAGTGTTTCTGGGGGGAGGGAGAGGACAAGGATGCCAAATGCTGCTGGCGAGTCAAGTGAGAAAAGGCCTAGGGACTGACCACTGGATCTGGAGACTTGAAGATTTTAACGTCCTTGATAGGAATAATTTCCGAGTCAAAAGTGTCAGCAGAAGTGTCAGAAGAAGAGGTGAAAGCCTGTCTGAAGTGGGTATAAGAGAACAAGACACGAGGAACTGGAAACAGCCAGGAAAGATAATCTTTACAGAAGCTCTACAGCTAAACAAAACAGAAAAATAGGACAGGAGGAGGAGGAAATGGGAGCCAGAGAAGTTTTTCTCTTTTCTAAGATGGGAGAGAAAAGCAGCTGCTCAAATGTGCAAGGAATGATCCAAGAGACAGCAGGAAGTGTGCTATAGGGCAGAGCAACATTGAGGGGTGGCATCTGGTGCTGAACAAGGAGGGGGTGACTCTGGAGCCAGATGCATTATTTCCAGTCTCAGAAGGTGAGTGAAGGCTGCTTCACAGATGCAGGAAGGGAAGGATGAGTGAGTGAGAGTCTCAGCCAACCATGAGTCCTCATTTCATCAAAAACCCAGGGTTCCAGGCAAAGGGAGGCACTGGGACTCTAGAACCCACAGGAGCCACAGTCATGATGTAACCAAAGAGATCCATTTGTTCTTCCCTTCCCTGATGCATCTCACCATTTACCTAGGATAAAGAACATGGACTTGGGCTCTGAAAATACAGATGCGAGCCCACTTTTCTCAGCGACTTGAAGTCGGCAATAATCACATCATTGCTATACAACAGAGATAGTGACTCTTGCTTTTCCAAGGATTGCTGAGGTGATATAAATAGATGGAAAAGTTCTTAGGAAATGAAAATTCAGGTTGCAGGAACACAGTGAAAAAGCATTTCTATAGATTTGAGAGCATGCAAAACAAAGAGCTAAATCATTTATATATAGACACAGTATAAAAATATAAAGACATGCCCCCAAATAATAAACAGTAACTTCAATTTAGTGGATCTTATGGGGGGAGGGAGGTGACATATTCATGAAAGGTTGAACTGAATTTGCATATGTCTTGTGTTTTAAACTCAGCTGTTCCTCTTAATATATTATGCATGTTTTGCATATCTGGAAAATATTCTTTCAAATTTCCAAGTCTTTCATTTGCCTCTGTATACACAGTCAGTTGTCCCAGTCTTCTACTCCATGGCTCCCATGAATGAACAGGAGACTAGGTCCAGATCTTGGCTATCAGATCAGCCGATGCATTCAAAAAGAGATGAAAAGATATGCATATATGCATGGGTTAGAGCACACACCTTCACTTCCAGCTCAGTGTGGGAGAGCCTGGAAGCAACGGCAGCACGCATGCACAGCCCACAGATCTTGGTTTCTAAATATCATACTCCAATAAAAAGAAACAAGACTCCTTGGAGAAATGGCTGATTCTAGGGATGGGATAGGGAATATACAGCATGAGCCTAGAGTATCTGGTGCCAGAAAGTCATATAAAGTGCTCAAAAAATGAAAGGGCAAGCACTGGTCACAGCGATCCAGGAGGCAACCTGAAAGAATTCCCACTGATCAAAGCTTTTGAACAAAATACATAACACAGTACAGTGGACCCTAGAAATCTGTGGGGGATTGGTTCTAGGACCCCCTGGACATATCAAAATCATTCTGAATGTTGCCAATCCACAATTGATAGAATCTGCAGATATGGGACCTATGAATATTAAAGATTGACTGTACTGGGTTATAAAACAAAGTATGAAATATCTATGAATCCATAACAATGTAAGCAAAGTTTGAATAAATGAATGAGTGCATAAATAAATGGGGGAAAATAGATAAAGCTCCCACACAGTAAAATCCCAAATAGGGGATGGGATGGGATGTATCTCAATGGTAGAGTGCTTGCCTACCATACACAAGGCCCTGACTTCGAACCCTAGCACTGAAAAAAAAAGTGCTAATAATTTATATACATAGTCCCCTAGAACTCCCGACTATTTAAATGTGGGCTATGCATAATCATTTCCTTCGGAAGAGTACATTGAAAAGGAGGTGGGGTAATTTTACAGTGAAAAAATCATCAAATACTACACCAGATCAAGGTCAACATCAACAGCTCTAATTCATGTTGATAGCATGTAATGTTGAAAATGGCACTTAACCTGTGAAGGTGTCCTCCCCAAAACCCATAATCTCAGTTTAACCATGAGAAAAGCATCAGATAATCCAAAGTGAGGGACATTCTACAAAATACCAGCCCCTGATTCCTCAAAATCAAGGTCATCGAAAACAAGGAAAGTCAAGAAACTGTCACAGACCAGAGGAGCCTAACAAGACACAATGACTGTAATATAGTAGCCCAAATGGAATCCTAAGTCAAGAAAAAGGACACTAAGTAACAACCAAGAAACAAGAATGAACTTCACAGTTGTTTATAGTAAAGTCCCAATGTTGGTGTGTTTGTTTTTCAGCACTGTGACAAAATCCATGAGAAAAGAAACTTAAAGAAGGGAAGACTCATTTTCTCTCAGATTTTAGAGGATTCAGTCCATGTTTACTGATTCCATTGCTTTTAGGCCTGTAGCAAAGCAGAAACATCATGACCAAAGGGCATGGCAGAGGGAAGCTGCTCACTTTGTGGCAGCCAGCAATCAGAAAGAGGGAGAGAGGGAGGAAAGAACCAGAGACACAACCGAAAGACCCACTCCCTTCCACTAGGTCCTACCCCTATAGTTTCCACCACCTCCCAATAGTCCATTCAGCTATGAATCTACCCATAGATGAACCCACTGATGAAGACTGAGCCCTCATGATCCTATCAGTTCCTAAAAGCCTCACCTCTCAACACCAAATCTTCAACATATGAGCCTTTGGAGGCCATTCCAGATCCAAACTGTAACAATTGGTTTCAAAATTGTGCCAAATAACATCACTGTGATGTAAAATGTTAACAAGACAAAGAAACTGGAGGAGGGGCTGTGGGAATTCTTGAGGTTATCTTTTCTACAACCTAAAATTGTCTAAAATTAAAAAGCTTATTAGCAACAACATCAACAAAATTAAAGTATACTTCCCGTGAGAACAGACACCTCTCCTCTGTGATCCAAAGGAACTGGCTGGCTCACACACCTAACTAAGCATCCTGGAAAGCCCCACTGAGACTTCTGCAGATACTCCAGGTCTGCTGTCCCTGAAGCTCCTCTGTCCCTGACTTGCTGCCTCCACTGAACGGCCTTCTAGGAGCTTTACCCTCTTGCTGGCCTTTCCCTGCCTGATGCACTCGCAGGTGCACACACATGCATGCCATGCCCAAGCTGCTCTGTGGGTGTGGCAGCTTCTCCAGAGCACAGCAGTCTGTATTACAGCAGTGCAAACCACTGCAACCCAAGTAGACAACTGCTGAGCTTCCCGAAGTCCTCTGCCACTCTGTCAGTGTAGCTCAGTCATCCTCTCTCTCTCCTCCTGTCTCTGTGTATTCTCCTCACATGAATAAGAAACAAAAGAAGCAAACCTCTTCCATTTCTCAGGCAGAGCCTCTGGGCTCTCTGATTTTCTTCCTCAGGATGGACTTGCCAGCTGCCCCCAAGGTGACCCCCATTCTGCAGCATCAGGTGCCCTTCTCACGCCAACCCACATGTACCTTCCCCTTTCCTAGCCAAAAAATGCTGACTGAGCAGCTACTTTGAGTCTGGCACTGTGTGATACATGGGGGACGCTCGGATGTCCCCCATCACTTGGCACATTATAATACTAATTGAAATTAACATTATGGAACATGTCAGAAGCCCCAACAACTGAGAAAACACGGCACCTACTGTGCTTATCACATTCTACCTGCATGAGAACATGTACCGTGAGAGCCTGAAACACAGACACAGAGAGGACAAAAAGGAAAAAAGCAAAAATTCTTATTAAATGTCATTGGTTACCAGCCTAAGACAGAGATAATGCTGAAACACACACACAGAACCCAGCAGAGTTTGGACAGTTGGATGGGGCTGCAGGGACAAAACTGAGGACATGGACACTCTCAAATGGACAAATTCCCCTGCAAGAATTCCGAAGTCACGTGGGGCAAGAAGCTAAAAAGGAAAGTCAAAGGTCTCTCAAAAAGCGAGTAGAAGCCAGGCACAAAGGTACACACCTGTAATCCCAGCTCCTGGAGAGGTTGGGGCAGGAGGATCGTAAGTTCAAGGTCTCTGTACCTTAATGGACTCTGTCTCAAAATCAAAAATAGAAAGGGACAGGAATGTAGATCAGTGACAGAGCTCCCCTGGGTTCAATCTCCAGTACCACAAAAAAGTGGGAGAGGAGTAGACTTTCCCTCTGCCTCAGGGTCCAAGAACTGTATATTTTTTTCCTCAAAAATAATCAGAACTCACTACTGGTTAAATGGAGTAGAAATATAGGGCAAGGGAGCCATTATGGCAAAGACATGGAAAGTACATATCAGAGGAGCTGGCAAACAGAAAGAACTGGCCTCGGGCCCAAAAACCAGGACCCCCTCTTAAGGACTAGTGACCCAACAAAGCCCTAAGCCCTGGTGAGCCCCACATTTCTCCTCTATACATACAACTTCTCCCCATACTTTTCTGAAAATGTAATAAAACCACATATGCAAATGCCCCTCCAAAAAAACTGTGAAATTCCACACACTGAAATAACTAACCATGTTGTCACCTCTCTTGATGATGCAAGGACCCAGATTCCCATGTCCCTCTGTGGAAAACTGTGCTTCCCAGAACCCTTAGAGGCAGACAGAAGAGAAATGAATTGGATCCAAGTCTCATTATGCTAATTATTCTTTTAGTTTGTTAGTGTTCCTTGAAAAGCTGCTTTATTTATAAATAAGTTGCCTGACAGCAAATCTTAAAGCAGAAGCATTAGTCAGCATTGAAAATTTCCACTTCTACCATTAGCAATTTAGAGGAAAAACTCAGAAATGGGCTAGTATATAGACCTGGTATTAAATAATATGTTGATCAAGCTCCCAGTGAGACTTACGCTGTGGTTTTAATTTCTGGAGGTAATTCTTGGAGGCCAAAATAGCTCTGAATTTAGGGCCCATTGCTATGATGATACGAGCAAGCATTCTGGTCCCCAGGAATCTGTGCAGCCAGACTTTCCATTTCTAATGGTGGGGAACAAACTGCCAGGCCTCTGGTGCTCCAGGCCACCAGGGGAAAACTGCCCAGAAGAACTGCAGAAGGTGTCACAAGCCAGCCGGAACCTTGAAGGCAGTTCAAAGGACCCAGTGCTGATGGCAGATTAGGCAGGGCAGGTGGGCAGTGCCACCATTCCCAGAGCTCTGGCTCTGGCAGAACCAGAGAAAGACATTACCTTGTAAGGACACACCAGGCCATGCCCAGGAGGATGAAGTGGGGCTTTCCAGGATGTGTCCAAAATGCTTGACCACCACAACTCCCAGAAGACAACAGACCCTGGTGCTGGTTCTGAGGGATCCACTATAGGTCCTGCTTCAGTCCCTTACTCAAAGAGACTCCTTCATTTCACCAGATGTTTCCCACCAGTGGCCCAGCATTTACCATTCTAGAAGAACAGAGGGAAAAGCCTGTATGTACCTCAAGAGGTGTGACTGCACCACAGCAGGACAAAGGAGGTACTCCAGATAAGCTCCTGCTATTCCCGAAAGGAGGGATAATGCTACAAAAATTGCACAACACCAGTCCCCTCTGGTGGGTAAGGACAACTGGTCAACCTTGATGCCACACTGAGGCTTGGTCCAATGGTCCTTTGGGTTAGCTTTCTATGGCTGCTGCAACAAATCATCACATATCCAGTGACTTAAAACAACACAAATTTATTATCTTACAGTTCTGTACTTCAGAAATCAAATACAGGTGCTATGGTTTGAATGTGTCCCCCCAAAGTTCATGTGCTGAAAACTTAATCCTTAATGCAACAGTGCTGAGAAATAGGACCGTTAAGAGATTGTTAGGTCATGAGGGCTCTGTTAGAGTGGAAGTGGGTTCCTGATAAAAGGATGAGTTTGGTTCTTGCTCATCCCTTGCTCTCTCCTTCCAACATGGGATGACACAGCAAGAAGGTCCTCATCACATTCTAGCACCTTGATATTAGACTTCCAACCTCTAAACTGTGAAAAATTATTTTTTCTAACAAATTATCCAGCCTGTGGTATTGTGTTATAGCAATACACAGGCGACTAAAACAGTAGGAGTTACTGGGCTTAACTCAAGGTATCAACTGGGCTGGTTATTTCAGGAGGCTCAAAGGGTGAATCTGC
Source organism: Aplodontia rufa (assembly GCA_004027875.1). NCBI lineage: Eukaryota > Metazoa > Chordata > Mammalia > Rodentia > Aplodontiidae > Aplodontia > Aplodontia rufa. Next base: position 22,542 of record PVKS010020279.1, on the reverse strand, counting down.
TTCCATGCCTTTTCCAGCTTCTAGAAGCCACCTGTATTCCTTGGCAGATAACCAATTTAAAAAGAGGAATATATTTTTCTGCCAACCCTAGATCAGTTTCAATACCCCTGTGGATACCAAAATCTGTGGATGTTCAAGTCCCTCCTGTAAAATGGCCTATTCTTCTCACAAAATCTACTCATATCTACCCAGAGACTTTAAGTCATCTCTAAATGACTTATAATACCTGATATGATGTAAATACCATGATACTACATCATTTAGGGAATAACGACAGGAAGAAAAGTCCAGACATGTTCAGTATGCATTCAATTTTTTTCCCAAATAATTTTGTTCCAAAGTTGGTTGAATCTGCTGTTATGGAGGGTTGGTTCTACTCTCTTTAAATTGAAATCCTATTAGCAACATGATCAAGGTCTAAATTAAGAAACTTAAAAAAAAAACCTCATGAGGCAGAAACACACACATGGAGAGTCAACCATGCCCCCTACACTGACATAACAGTCATAAGCCTGCTACCCACCAACTTCAACCCATCTCACCAAGCATGGACACAAACAGCCAAACAACTTTGTCAGCTGAAAACCCTCACATTGCAGGCCCAGAGTCCTTCTCTTCACCATTGCTCCGTTAGGGTGCCTGTAAAAACAGTATTGCCCTTTTGAGAGCATGCTTTCCCTCCATCAGTATTCATGGGGAAGCTCACAACAAAAATTCATAAGTGAGAATTGTTACTTTAAGATTTGTAGCCACCAGCAACCCAAAACATACATTGAAAATTTCTCTTGTCCCTTTTTAGTGATGTTAACTTTTCACATCGGACTCCCAAATCCCCAGCGCTAACAAAACATTCCCAATAACATCACCCAGAGTGGTTACTTCAGGCACCTTAGAAGGCTGTGGGGATCGATGTGATTTTAAATGTAAACAACTGTCAGCAGCCAAGATCACCTGACATGTCCTGATGCCTGCATGGATTACAACTTTAACTTTTTAATTACCAAGTTAAATACGTATGCTATACCAGTCTCCTTCCCTCTGGGTCTCCCCACTCTAAACAACAACAACAAAAAATCCAATTAAACTGGACAATCACAACACAAACTACAGGTACCATTTGATTCTGCCTGCTCCCTCCTTTACCTGCGGCATAGTCACCCTATGTTCAGAAAACATCCGCCTTCCCAAGATGCCTGTAGGAGCAAGGAAGGCCCCCCTCTCCAGTGCCAAGTTGGAATGGAGGAAACCCCTGCTTCCCTAGGTGAGGTGGGGAGCCCCTGGTCAGCTTCCACTCCACCTATTCTTCCAGGTACCACCAGACTCCAGAACCTATATGGGCCAGCAATGCATTCTGGCTGTAATCACTGTTTGGACCTCTCCACACACTGTCCCAAACCACACTGAAGCTTCTGACTGCTGATGCTCTTTCCCAACATCTCTTTTTCAAATTCAAGTGAAGAAGCAAAGGTTTCTGCTAGCCCACCTCTGCACTTATGTGAGCACAGGACAGCAGCTCCATTCATCCTTCAATTATCACCTCAGTTCTTTCTCCATCTCCACCCAACACCAGGTTACAAAAGGCAAAGGTCCTCCTGCCCACCAGGAGCTCACACCCTAGGGGACTTCAAGTCTGAGAAACAGATGGGTTTGAAGGTGTGTGATCAGTGCTATGAGGGGTGAGTACCCAGGGCCCTACCCCAGCCTGGGAAGCCCCCCAGGGAGATAACTAAAGCAAATGCCATGAGCAAGGGGAAAACAAGGGTTAGTCAGCTGATGATAACACTGAAGAAGCATCCCGGGTAGAGGGCACACCATGGGCAATGGCCCAAAGTAAATTCAAGAACCAGAAAAATGTTTTGGAGCAACTGAAGTCTGCAGGATGGAAGGTGACAAGAAGTAGGGTTAGAAGGTGAGCCAGGCCTGTGCATGCTGTGATAAAAGGTTTTCACTTGATCCCAGGGCAGCAGTAGCCATTCATTATCAAAATCTGGTCAGACATGCTTCTGGAAAAGGTTACCTGGCTTCAGGAGCAGGCAGCAGGATACAAAGGTTAGGTTGAGATGTTTGGACATTCAGGAGAAGCAGTGGGGATGTGGGGTAGCTTCTGACGGTGAAGTCTGGGCTGAAGAAGGGCATGCCACCCAGTCCCTCTATGCAGGACAAAGGGGTCCATCTGAGATTCCCTTGGGCACACCAGACAGGGTTACATCCAGTCAGCCTTTAGGCTCTTGGGCCTGGTGTACATGAAGCTTAGGTGCAGCCACTGCCCATGGAGGGGACTAAAGCAGCCAGCACAGAAGACGAGCCACCTAGGGAGGAAGGACCACTGACTTGTGATGGAGATGGCCCAGGGCACTGCAGGTATCAAAAGAGAGCCAGGTGCCAAGCATCCCTCCATCCAGGATGGATGCTCTCAGGTGAAACATTGGCTGCTCTGAATTCTGCCTCCCAGGTATGGTACCTAAAGCAGCCCACCCTGGAGCCTCAGTTTCCTAACCTGGCAAACAGGATTAATTGCATCTGCCATAAAGGGCTTGCTGTGGAGATTCACAGGACAGTTAAGGCTGATGCTATTTTAGAAGTCTTTAGAAGTCTGAAGGTACCAGGCACAGTGGTTGATGTGGACACTTCTGCTCATCAAATAGCTTGTAGGTTCCTGATATTTCCCAGCCTCCCTGGACTAGGCCATGTGGGCAGTTCTGACTCGTGGAGTATGAGCAGAGGGGACTGTGACCCTCCCAGATGAAGGCAGGTAAGAGCTATGAACCCCCTCCATCCCCAAGATAGAAAGGTGGCCTTACCAGAAGCAGTGTCCCCCAGCAGGAAAGAATACTTTGAAATGTCAAGACCTCAAAGGTAAATTAGATTGATTGGCCAGAAACCCCGTAAGGTCTCCATTAGAGGACTGTCTGATTCTAAACAGAAATTTTTTTTTATTTTTATTTTTATTTTTATTAGATGAATATAGAGATACAATTGAGGGGGAAACATTATCAAACAATCAAGAACCAATGTATATATATTTAGTTATCCACGGCTAATGCCATATCATGGATGCCCAGCTTGGGTCCCCCCTGTTGCTGTTTCCCCCAGAAGAATTCCTGAGTTAAATGGACAGAGATCTCCTTCTGAGATGATTCCCCCATATTCCCACCCTCTAGTCTCCTAGGAGTTCTTCCTACACCTTCCCCCCACCCCCCCCACTCCCCAAGTATCCTAGGGAGTCATCTCCCTGATGCGTTGAGAATCATACAATTTGAAGTTATTATTAGCATAGCTGTCTAACATACTGCTTCCCGATGTATTCTAGCTTCCACAGATGACAGATACCATTCGGCCCTTGAGTCTCTGAGATTGGGATACTTCACTTAGCATAATTCTTTCCATCTCCATCCATTTGATATCAAAAGCCATAATATCATCTTCTCTAATGGCTGAGTAGTATTCCATTGTATATAATGGACCATAGTTTTTTTATCCACTCGTGGAGTGAGGGGCATCTGGGTTGATTCCATAATCTAGCTATAGTAAATTGAGCTGCTATAAACATTGAGGAAGCCACATCACTATAATATGCTGTTTCTAACTCTTTTGGGAAAATACCGAGGAGTGGGATAGGTGGGTCATAAGGTGGTTCCATCCTTAATTTTTTGAGCATTCTCCACACTGCTTTCCATAGTTTGCAGTAAATTTTTAAAAACTCAGGGAACTGTATGAAGGAAGAAGGGGGAATTTATAAATTCTTGTTTCCATTTGCTTTGCTCTGTAATCTTGAGTGAGTCACAGTATTTACAAATGAGAGTTCTGAGAACATCTCAGTCATTCAGGCAGAAGCAGCCGCTGAGAATGGGGAAACTGAGGCTCACAGAGGAGGAAGTAACTAGGGGGCTGCTGTAGTAGTCACAGGCTTCAGAAATAAAAAAAAAAGGCCTGGTCCAGTAGGCCAGTAGGGCCTAGGCCTGGAATTCTCTCTCTTACTTGCAGGAAGTTCCAGTGGGAAGAAGGGTCAGCCACTCATGTGAATGTGTCCCTCTGATCTGCAAACCCAGAAATCTACAACAGACAGTCACTCTGCGCCTAGGAGTGAGGTCTGTCCTTGTTCTGACTTGGTCCAGGAGGAATAGGGCAGTGCAGGCTACAGCAATGAGGGGTAAAGATTAGAGGTAGTATGCACCAAACAGTCATATCCAGCAGCTGGCCTCAGGGTTAAGTTGGCTGGTAGAAAACCACACTGTGTTCCTCCCCAGAAAATACCAAAGTGACAGCAGCAAGTTTATATGTGCTGCTTCCATTAATTCCTTACAAGAAAGGTCAAAGGGCAATACAACAGAATCACCAAACCTTTCCTGAGCTCCCCCAGGGTGGTGACTGGCTGGACCTAGTTCCACATGCTCAGGATGCTTTCCTCCCTATCCTATGAGGCAGTCCTATGGCCACTCCCATTACACAGATGCAGAAACAGGCACATCTGGGTTTGGAAACTGGCTCAGGATCATGAAACCAGTACAGGGAGCTGCCAGGATTCAAATCCAGGCTGCCTGGCTTCAGAGTCCTGCTCCTAAGAGCTGCACATACTGCCTCTGGCCATAATTGCTACAAATAATGAATGCCAATGCAAAATGCTACTTACCAAAATGAGCTTTTTAGCGATTAACTCCACAATTCTGACATGCCACTGCATGAGCTCTGCATCCAAAGGACCAAAGGCAGCAGGGCCACTAACCCAGAGCCAATCCTGGGAGACAAAGGCACAAAGAGTGCTACCTTCCATGGACTGCAGCTGAGAAGCTTCCATCTGCCCTGGTCTTCCTCATGTCTCAAAGCTCTTTCTCTCAGTCCCCTCTGAGGCAAATCCCCCAGCAAAATCCACCCATAGTTAATCCTGCCTTGGTGTCTCCTAAGAGGACCAGAACTGAAACAGTTCCTTATGAGAAGGAAAGCAAAGTCAAGTCTTGGCCAACAAAAGGATGCCAAAGCCACCTTGTAAAGCACAGAACCAAAGACAATGAAAACATCTGTGGGTCAGTTGAGACTTAAGATGCAAGAGCCAGACTTGATGGCACACAACTGGAACTCTAGCTGCTTGTGAGGCTGGGACAGGAAGATCACAAGTTTGAGGCCAGCCTGGGCAACTTGGCAAGACCTTGTCTCAAAAATAAAGTAAGATAAAATAAAGGGCTAAGGTGTAGCTCAATGCAGGAGCACTCGTCTAGCATGTCTGAGGTCCTAGGTTCAATCCCTAGTACTGCCAAAAAAAAAAAAATCTAAGATGGAAAGCACTGGAAAGGGTCAGCTACATGTGCTGCAGGAAAGGGTGCGGGCACACAGCAAAGGGAAACTTCACACATCCAGGACATGGGGCAACTGCTCACCCTCACACTTCAGAACTGCCCACCTAGGGCATCAAGATCTGCTCTTGTGGTCACTTCTTCCTTCAACTTTTTTAGTGTTAAAATAACCCAATTTAAAAAACACAAAGAATATATATGTCTTAATAAATGATTATTAACAACCTAAAATCCACAGGCATGGGAGGAGACAGATGGTGCCAGTCATCCCTGCCCTCTGAGATGGGGTCTCACATGCCCATGACCTTGTCCTGACTGTGGGGTAATCTCAGTCCCACTTTGCTTTCATATCTGGCCACCCAGTGCACATCTCTAAACAGACAGGTTGTGTATTTCCAATGTCCCTTTAATCTATAGGCTGTGATTCCAACATCTCTCTCCCCTTTATTAATTGAAGAAACTGAGTGATTAGTCCTAGAGTGACTCCTACAGTTGGATTTTATTATTATTATTATTATTTGTTTTGAGGATCCCAGGTCCTCAAACCCAAGCTTCACACTTAACAGGCAAATGCTCTACTACTGAGCCACATCCCCACCCCCACACCCCCATGATTGGGTTCTGATGGTTGTTTTCCTATAGCAAGCCAAACATCACTATGTGTCCTTTGGGTCCCTGTGAGTTGGTGGTTGGATGGATCTAGAATCTGAATCTTGGGGACAGACCTTATAATGGTTTAGAGATGAGGTATCCTCAAAAGCTCATGTGTAAGATAATGCAAGAGTGTTCAGAGGTGAAATCATCAGATTATGAGAGATGTAAACTAATCAGTGGATCAATCTGCTGACAGGGATGAACTGGGTGATAAATGTAGGCAGGTAGGGTGTGGCTTGAGGAGGTGGGTCACTGGGTACATGCCTTTGGGGTTTATATTTTGTCCCTGGTGAACACAACACACTCTCACTCTCTCTCTCTCTCTCTCTCTCCCCCTGCTTCCTGATTACCATGTCCCGAGCTACCTTCCTCCTCCGCACCCTTCTACCATGATATTCTGCCTCTTGTCAGGTCTTTTGGTCATAGCAGTGAAAAAGCTAACTAAATCAGACCCCTTCCCAGGCAGTGTGCCTCTTCCCTACTTCCTGTGAGGTCAACAGGCCTCCAAAATCACAGGTCCCCTGTTAACTTGTGCATACATGTGCAGGAATTCTTCTATAAGCAGGAAGTCTCCTCACTGGCCACTGGGTGATCCAGTGGTACAGCCTGCTTTGGAAAATAAGGATACTTCAATCTTTCTCTTTATTTACCAATGTTCAAAATGAATAACTGAATAACTAATTCCCCAGCATTCTCCAAAGAGGTCTGAATAGGTTTGCATTTTGTCTGTTTTCTTATATTATCAAAACCCATGGATTTAAACATATTTGATACATTTCCACCCACTGCAGTTCTTATTCTTACTAATGCTCAAATTATCCCACCTTTGGCCTTTCCAGGGCAGCCCCCAGGTCCTCTAAATGCCACCCTAGTGGTCTTTGATAGCGCCTTTGCTATCTGCAATGACAAAGTGTTCCAGGGACAAGTAGAACATTTTCTGTGCCCAAACTGGAAGCAGCCATTTGTCTAGGCAGTTCTGGTTTCTTTCAACGGAAAAATTAATTTTAAGACACAGAGCCCAGCAGATGCCGTTTGTTGGGTAGGCCCCTGTGTCCAGGCCTCCCCAAGGAACACAGCTAGTTCATGAGTTCATGCTGATCCTTGTCAATCAAGTTCAGGACTACAGGGGTCTCCTAATCTCATGTATCTTTCCTCTTTATCTCCCTTCTCCTCCCACTGAAAATCCTGGTCAAGGTCCCCAGATTTAGTTCACATAATTATTCACTTGCTTCATCTCACATTACACACAAAACATGCTGGGAATAGCAATTGTCACTACCATGATTCTAGAAAATGATACAGAATATTTTATTTACATCTTTCCCATTCTCTTCCTATTTTTAGAGTTGTAAGTATGGATGAGAGCAAGGCTATTTCTACTATACCCACTCCTTCCTCAGCTCATCTTCACTACATAACTGTGGGGTTTTTGCCCTCCATTTTTATGTCACTGTCTTTCCAGTCACTCACCTCTTGAACCTCACTGTCCAGGACTGTGGTTCCCAAACTGTGCACTGAGGCACCCCAGGGTGCCTAATTCACCCACAGGGACATGGCAAGATAGTCCTTACCTCTAAGGTGAGCACAGAAATGCTTGGCATCCGCCCACACTGTGTACACTTCCGCCTTGAGGAGCTCCTGGTCTCAATCTTAGATCACATTACGTTCCTCTCAGGGACATCCTGTGAAGATGGCGACTGCATAATGGCGACTGCATAATGAACAGCAAAGCCCTTCCCTCTCACACTTATTAGGGTGGCTACTAGAAAGAAAAAAGAAAGAAGAGGAGGAGGAAGAAAAGAAGAAGAACAAGTGCTAGTGCTGGTAAGGATGTGAAGAAATCAGAACCTTTGTGCACTGTCGGTGTGAATGCAAAATGGCGCAGCCACTGTGGAAAGCAGCGTGGCAGTTCCCCAACACGTTGATTCTACGATTCAACAACTCCACGTCTGAGTACGTACCCAGAACTGAAAGCAGGATCTCGAAGACATATTCATGTTCATGGCAGCATTAATCACAACAGCCAAAAGATAGAAGTGACTCAAATTTCTATAACAGAATAGATTTAAAAATATGGTATGATGCATAATGGATATTATTTGGCTTTAAAAAGGAACAAAATTCCATCATGCTACAACATAGAAGAATTTGGAGAACATTATGCTCAGTGAAGCAAATCAGTCACAAAAAAAGGCAAATATTGTATTATTCTACTCATATGAAGTTCCTAGAGTCATCCAACTCATAGAAACAGAAAGTGGAATGCTGGTTTCCATTGACCGGGGTAGGGGGAATGGGAGTTAGTGTTTAACGGATACAGAGTTTCAGTTTGGAAAAATGAAAATTTTCTGGAGATGGATGGCAGTGATGGTTATAAAACAATGCAAATATCTTAATACCACTGAACAGTACACTTAAATGATAAAGCATATGTTATATGTATTTTAGCATAATTAAATACTTTCAAAAATCAAGACCAGACTAAAGTCACTGTTGAACAGGAAATGAGGGTGTGGTGCCCAATCTCATCCAATACACATCCCTTTGTAAACAATTATAATCTAAAGATGATATAAATTTGTTTTTATTTACATATATTATTTTTCAAGTGACTTCCAAGTTAGTAGGACACAAACAGTATGCAGTTTAGACCTAACTGCTTACAAATTAATCTATGTGGTATCACATTTGACCTAGAGACACCATAGAGTAGTTGTTGAGCTCTAAGGCTGCCATGATCTGAGAAGGTTTGGGAGCCTCTACTCTGGTGGATCCTAAGGGTTCTGGTTGCTTTTAATAATAACTACCTCTGAATCTGCAAAGGCATCTAGGGACTCTGTGGCACAGAGCATTGATGATGAAGGGACCAAGCCCAATGCACAATGTCCACAGTGGGATGAGACCTGAGACTGGGAGAGGATAAATGGCCAGTCCCCAGTGACCAGCATTCAACAGCGGGGTCTGAAAGCGGGAAGCCATTGGGAAATCCTTTTTCCTCTGACCTCCAGTCCTTGGGAACTGAGGGAACCTAGGCCCTCCCTGAGCAGGCACATTCCATGTGAACCTATCAACGATGGTCAGCACCACACACCAACCTCATTCTATGATGTGCAAACTCAGCTGTGATGGAACTGCCTTGAGGATGTGCACCTAAACATAACTTTTTCCTCTTGTTATGATTTGATTTGGTTTGGTTTTTGTTCGGTTGGTATTTGTTTGTTTGCTTGCTTTTTTTGTTTTTGTCTTTTCAGTGCTGGGGATGGAAAACCGGGCCTTTTGCAAATGCTCTATACTGAGCTACACCCACAGCCCTAAACATGACTATTTTGATAAGTCCCTAGATAGGGCAGTTCCTCCCCCACTATCTGAGCAAAGTGCCCAGCTCAAGTAGATCTGGAAGGAGACAGAAAGTGACTTGCATTCCAGCTCAGCACCCCTACTGTGAGGCCTAAGCCTCTTTTGATGCCCTCCTGGTAGTACACTGCCCCATAACAGAGCACGTAGGATAATGGCTCAGATGATCCCTGGACCAGCACAAGGCACACAGCAGGCCTACATCTTACAAGATAATAGAGGTCTGCTAACCTGGTGATGCAGCCAGGAAGATCTGGATAAGCTTGTGAGCTGTTTCTGTCTCTGCATAAGCAGGTGTATGAGATGTACATTTCTATTCTGCCCACTGCACAGACCAGAGAGAGGGGAATGAGGCTAAAAGAGAGGCATGGGGTTCCCAAAGAATGCCATTGTCAGTGAGAGGATGGGTCAGGGCCAATCTCTGCCACTGGTTCCTGGTCCCCTCTTTGCTATCACAGTACCCCTGCCTCCTGGCCCCAGCCACCTCTCATAAATCATTACAGGATCTTCTAACTCACATCCTGTCCAGCTCCTCAAGAGCTTCCCTTAACTTTCCTGCCCATGAGTTACCTGCCCTTCCAAGCAGGAAGCCCAGGGTCTCTGTGGACACCAGCCATTACCAGTCAACACTCTGGGTTCTTATTCCCCTATGTAGGGAAGAGTGCCATGAGAGGAGCAAGAGACTGTCAATCAAGTACCCAGCATGTGCCTAACCATGGATATAAGTGTCTTGCGGTAGGGTTTATTATGGTTTCTGGAGGATACACTGGCTTCCAAGACACAGAACCAGTCAATTAGAACTCTCTTCTGACTAGGACAGTCACTCACCAGGTCCACAAGGACTGCCACAAGCATGGGCCTGGCAACTCTGTTTCTGGTGTGCAAGGATGCTTCACCTGCCAATCACTTGACATGCTTTTGGGGGTGGGCATAACTCCCCGTACAAAGCTAGTCTTACAAGTCACAGGAGGACAGCAGGCTCCCAACTGAGTGCTGAAGACTTCTACTTGGGATATGGTGCTCAAGAACTAAAACATACAAGATGGCTGGTTGAAAGAGAGCCTAGCAGAAGAACTGGAGGAGCAAATGCAAAACCACTGTGTCTTCCACATTAATACATCCAGGGCCTCCTTCTAACACCTCCAACAGGCCCACCACCATCCTTACTGCAGATGCTAAGATGAGTTTTTTTCCTGCGATCACTGCAAAATCAAACTCTGTATCAATTTTCAACTAGACTGAAAATCTCTCAGGAGAAAGCAATTATTTTCCAGTGGTCTAGAAAACTTTATTCCTCTACATGCAATCAAATGAACATGAAACAAAACAAAAATGAGACTTTGGAAATGCAAGAGAAGGCTCACTCTATTCGATCACCCTGGCACAGAAATCAACAGTGGGTTCTGACTAATCCTATATTCTCGTTAATAGAGACATGCTCTGTTTGAATACTCTATTAAATAATGTGAACTAAAGCAGTATAAAATAAGCTAAACAAAAATTAACTCTTCCCTTCTACTGGACAACTAGGGGACCTTAATTCGGAATGTGTTCACTGGCTCCTGCCCCAGCTCTCTTTCCATCACCTCAGTCAAGACAAGCTGACTCTCCCATGCAGGCCTGTCCTTGAATCCTATTCTGGATAGACTCTGGATGTGAAGGTAAAGACCTGGTCTACTCCTCCAATTTCCCTGTTCCAATTCTCTAGATAGAGCTGAGTCCTGTTAAGATTTTCACTGCAATCTTGAACTTCAGCCTTGTCTTAATTCATTTTCTGCTCCCATACAAAAACATCTGAAACCAGGAAATTTATAAAGAATGGGAGTTTATTTGGCTCATGGTTCTAGAGACTGAAAAGTCCAGGCATATGGTGAGGCATCTGCTCAGCAGCTAGTGAGGGGCTTCTTGCTGTATCATAACATGGCAGACAGCATCGCATGGCAACATAGAGCAAGGATGTAGCTAGGATGTCTCTGGCTCTTCTTACAAAGTCTCTAATATCATCATGGGGCTCCACCTTCATGACCTCATCTAATCCTAATTGCCTCCAATACCATTAACCTTGGGGATTAAGTTCCCAACATATGAACTTCTAGGGACACATCCAGAAAGAAGTAAGCCACCACCACCTCTGCTCCCCCTGCTGTCCCATGCTGCCCTAAGCCCTGGACAGCCTTTGCCCTCCTTAGAGAGTCTCGCCCAGCAGTTTATGACTCAGTACATACATCTGTCCTGGGCAGTGGCCCTCAGCTCTTCTGATCTTAGAATCCCCCAAGGATGATTTAAAAGCCCCCTGCCTAGATACCAAGTGTTATGTTCCAATTCTCCAAGGCCACCCTGACAGTACAAGTGACATGTTAAGAAATAAGCAGTGCTGTGCACAGTAGCAGATAAGGACAGGGTGAGGCCAGGAGGGCACCTCAGTGTATATCATATGGCAGAGCCCAGTTACAGGCCACTTGCACTCCTTAAGGCATCTGTGATTTAGGAACCATCAACCAACACACACACACACGCACACACATATGTACACACGTACACATGCACACACTTGCACACACATACATACATACACACACATACATACATACACACACATACACATATACACACAAATTTTATATATATATATATATATATGTTGGAGAAGTAGCAGAATGTCTTTGTTCAAATTCACCTTGTATGGAAGAAGTGAAGAGTCCCTGCTTTTTCTTTTATAACAGCAATAATATCTGTGTGGAGTATGTCAGGAACTATGTGGCTCACAGTGCACAGTCACCCTCACTGTGCCCTAGAGGACCAAGAACCCCTGCCCTCATTTTACAAGCATGCAACTGCTCCACACAACAGAGCAGATGACACCCAGGGCTTCAGCCACCCTTCTGGTTCAGGGCCTGCCTTCCATCACACCTGCCAGGAAAGCCATCATAGAACCAACCATGGCAACGTCCAGGAGGCAGGGCAAATCAGAGTGGAGCTCATGAGGTCCCAGTCTCCCTTTCAGCTAACTGGGGCATGTTATATAAAAAGATATCAATGTGGTCAACAAGACATAAATGAATGGTATGGTGATTCCCAGGAAGGGTTCTTAAAGGCACCCGACTCAGTGGGGACATGAGCCCCTGTTGCTAACCCTTCCTCCTTAGGTGTCCTAGCATGCATCCATGATAGCTGGAGACAAGATGCTTTGCAATAAAGTCATGTATTAAGATGGTAGAGAAAAAAGTTGTAGGAGGCCCATGTCCCTGATGGTCCCAAGAGCTGACCAACCCTTGGCTTCCTTGAAGAGGGAGAAATGCGAACTCTTTTATGGTTACAGACATTGAGGCTTTATATTTTCTGCTCTATGTAGCCAAGATAAATGATATAACAGGTCAGGCAGGCTACTGCACTCTGCCTGAACATTCTTCATCCTCTTATTTGGCCTCTCTCTCTGACAGGAACGGTTAGACCAGACAGCCCTGGGTGACAAAGCTACTAGACACAGGATGGGGCAGATCTTCAGGTGTGAGCCACCTCCTATGGCTCTGAGGCTGGAAAGTGACAGTTTGCTGAGGTCCATCAGATCCAGAGAGGAAGGGCAGCATTTATGGGGGCAGCATCACCTGTTTCTCACACAGGTCCCCAGAGACCACACCTACCTAGACCTCCATGACTGATCATCACAAGACCTGCGCTCTACTTCCACAGTTTTTCTCTCTTAGTCATCCACAAAATACCTGTATTTCAGTCCCCAGCCCTTGACAGTAGGGTCCAGAAACCAGACACAGACAGCTGAACTCTAGGTGGGCCTCTGCTTGCAGAATCAGAATATATGCTGATCCCTGGTACTCACCTGTGGACAGGTATCTACAGCTCCTTGTCCTGACTCCCACCCCGACCCATTCCCCACACTCAGAATCATAAAGTGCAAGCTCCTTTGAATCTTTGTTCTGACCCCTGCAATGGTCCCAGCCACCAAAATTCTGCTCTGTTGCCAAGGCCACAGAGGGATAGTCCCCTGTGGGTCCTGCTCTCTTCCACCTCAGCCGTTTTCTCCCATCACCTGCTCTCCCTAGCTTATTCCCCCGAACCACTCTCTCTGCCTGTGAAACACCCATGCTGCACACTGCTCACCCTTTTCTCCTGGGCTGACTCTACTCTTGAGGCCTCAGCTCATAACCACTTCTTTCCGAACCTTCCATAGTGCCCTCTGTCCCCTGCCCACCTAGGCTGCCCCTCCCGGGGCTCCAGTATCAACCCCCAGCCTGTGGGTTCCTCAAGTGCAGGAGCTCTGCTTGTCATTACTCTACCTTCATCTTGAGCTGGGACTGGCACGGAGGGAGAGAAGAAGGCTACACTTGAGAAGAGTGCTCCACAGGCCACCTGTGTAACCAGCCATGGCTTCAGAACAGGGAGACTCCAGCTCCAGGACTTTGCTCCTAATCCAACATTAAGGTCTTAAAAACTGAGGCTAATTAGGGCTTGTCATAGCCTCTGTGAGTGTACTTATGGGAAAACCATGACCCCCATACTCTTTTTCATAGGGCAGGACATTTGTTTGAAGAGTGTCTTCAGTCCATTTGAGGTATATGTTAGTCTTTTTCCTGTTGCTAGAACCAAATAACTGAGGCTGAGTACTTTACAAGGAAAAAAGGTTTATTTAGCTCACAGCTTTGGAGCCTGAAAGTCCAAAATCAGGTGGTCACATGGGTTCAGTCTCTGAAGGAGGCCTAATGGCATCAAGGCGGGAGTATGTGGGAGGGCGAAGGCTCCCGTGACAAGACAGGAACCAGGGAGGGTCAAGAGCCAGGGTCATTCTTTTTATAACAATCAGCTCTCAAGAGAACTAACTTGAGTCCCATAAGAATGACATTAATCACTTCTGAAGGCATCACCCCCAATAACCTAACCAATTTTCACCAGGTCCCACCCTTTAAAGGTAGCACATCTCTCAACATCACCATACTGGGGACCAAGCTTTCAACACATGAACCCTTGGAGAACACACTTAAACCACACCAAACCACAGCAGAGTGCCAAAACAAAATACCACAAACTAGAGACTTGTAATAACAGAAATTTATTTCTCATCATTTTCAAGGCTGGGAAGTCCAAGATCAGGGCCCAGCAGATTCAGTGTCCACGGGAACAGCTTTCTGGCTCAAAGATGGCCCTTCTCACTGTGTCCTCACATGGTGGAAGGGGTGAGTGCTCTTCCTCAGACCATCCATTTGGACGTAATCATCTCCCAAAAGCCCAACCTCCTTAATGCTGTCACACTGGAGATGATTTCAACACATCACTTTACATCAGCCCGTTGCAAAGGGCTTGTTCCCTTTGTAGCCAGGGCCGGACACAGCTTTAAACTGTCCACTACTACAATGGGCAGCACCAGCCACTGAGGCCACTGGTCACTTCTGCTGCTGAGACAAGACCAACCCTCTCCAGGCTGTCTACCTTCAAGAAGCCCTGGACGTGGTGCCACAGCCCCTTGAATAAAGCTGAGCACATGGATGTTGTTTGTTTTTTTACCACCCTGAGGGGTAAAGAGCTTGGCACAAAGCTCAGGTGTGCCTCTAAGGGGACAGTGGCATGGCAACAAGGAGAGGAACAGAGGCCCACAGACCCTCAACACAACAGGTCCTGCACGTGCCCAGGGAACAGGGACTCTGCTCACGAGCAGGCCATCCTCCAGGGAGGACTACATTCTAGGTTTTAAACCTGCTCCATGACCAGGAATCCTAGGTGGGAAGCCAGCCCCCACATTGGGTCCCAGAGCTGCAGATGCCTACCATGCGCCATGGGCTCTCCAGAGCATGGAGAAGCCTCCCAGTGAACCTGACCCATGCTGCCCATGCGTGTGGACACAGCTTCAGTGTCCACCTTGCCTGCCACCCTGCCTTCTCCCCTTCCACAGATGACTCACCAGAAGCAAGGGCAGAGACTCTGACACCAGGTAGCCTTGTTAACCAGGACCTGACAGCACTGCACAGTGGTCCCCATTTATTAGTGGTTTAAGTGGAAAATTCCAGAAATAAAAAATTCATAAATTTTAAATAACCTTTATTACAGTTTATTGTCATAATTGTTACATTTTATCATTGGTAATTGCTATTAATCTTTACTGTGCCTAATTTATAAGTTCAAGTTTATCACAGGTAGGTATGTATAGGGGAAAAAAGCAGTATATATAGGGTTTGACTCTGTGGTTTCAGGCACCCACAGAATGTCTTCAAAGGTATCCCTGCAGATAAGGAGAGGCTGCTACGCTGGGAAAGGAGGACTGCACTTGGACACTGCCTTCCTGAATAAAAGGCCTGCAACCATACTGAGACCCAGGCCAGACCCTGCTGCAGAAACCCATCCCGGATGCCTCCCACGCCAGGGCTGAGGCTCACTCACCCACAGAGACCTTTCTCTACTTGAACATCTGTGCATTTTAATACAACTTCCCAAAATATTACTCTGCAATTATTCCCAAAGACTTAACTGGGATCTCCAAATATATACAATTAAGACTGAAATTGTAATTTTAAATTACTGTTAATGTGAATAAACAAAACTTTCCCATCTCTAAGCCAAACACAGACACCAACATCCCAATTAACCCTCAGATGCTGCTGAACGCCTGAAAAAGACTGCTCTAGACCCTCCGAGGGAGAAGTGGGTCCTGGACTGTGAAGAAGCCTCGCAACAAACTCCAGAAATGGTCATCATGTGCCACCTTTGCAAAATGAGATTCTCCAGCCACACGCTGAAGGAGCAGCACAGCCTGTCCTAAGTGGGACCAGTGACTTGAGCCTGGCAGTGGTGCTAGCACAAGGTCCTGAGGACAGGGGACAAGGAAGCAAGCTTGCCCTCAGAGCCCAGCTTTGCTCAATAGCAGAGGGTGAGAGTCACGAGACTCCTTTTAACTAACTGCAGAACCTTTGTAACCTTCAGTTCCTGAGCCTCCTCAAGGATCCAGGAACACTGAACAACCAACTCAGGCAGGCTCTCCTGAGAGACTACCAGGGGAGGGGCAGGACACTCAAGGTAACCCCATCTGCTGCCTGACGGCTGGCAGAGGTGACAAGCACACCCACATCCTCCACCAGAATGTCCCCTCCCACCACCTCAGAACATTTTCCCAGTGTTTTGATTCACAGGAGACCAGGAGAGGCTTACTCTAGAGGGCTGTGCCCCAAGGAAGAGGGGAAGGTGGCTTTGCCTTCCAAGTGGGGCTTCTAGGGTGGCTGCCCTGAGTCCCCAGCACCTGGGAAGTCACTACCTGTACGTCCTGAAAATCCAGACTCAGAGGCCATGACCAGAGCCACTCCCATCAGAGCAAAAGAGCAGCTGCTCGGGAGGAGCTTCCTGCTGTCTGTTGGGACTCCTTGAAGGATCAGCCCAGGTGGACTACCCATGGGATCTGAGGATGGACAGAGTACTCAGTCACCAGCCCAGTAAATTCTCAGCAGGAGCATCTCTGAGGAAGCCACACAAGTGCCTCTTAGGAGAACAAGTCAGAATTTCATACTTGCTTGAGTCTGAAAGTGCCAACCAGGCCGTTAGGGGCAAAACTGCTCTCTCCTCAGATACACCATCCCGGAGACTCACCCTGGCCAGCAAGTATGGAGACAACAGATGAGGGAAGGGAACACCCATACAGCCCTGTCCCCACCGCCTTCCAGGACAGGATAGGCTCCACCAAGCAGGAAGAAGTTCCAGAGGTTCTATGACTACTCACTGCTCTTAGGGCTCAAAGTAACCAGAGAACTCTCTATTGCCTTAGAAAAATAGAAAGCTTCTGAACACTCATTCAGCAGGGAAGGAACTAACTTCCAGGACAAACTCAGAGGGACAGTGAAAGTGAAGATAAAATCCCCTTTCTGCTCCCTTTCTATTCCCAAGTGAGGCAACATAAGAAGCACGGCAGCACTGGGCTCGGAAGGCCCAGGGACACCCGAGCTTAGCCACACACTGGGTATTAGACCTAACACTCTTTTCCAATAAGGTTCCCAACCTGGTGTCCTCTAGCCCTTAATCTCCATGTGTGCTGTGCCCGTGTACATTCTGCTCAGTGTTTGGTCCAATCCCAGTTCAGAACCACATCCATGCCATCTGCTGAGTGGAGTACAAATTCTGCCATGGGCATAGGAGGGACCTACCCAGTCCCTGCCGGCCCTTGTCTACCTGTGCTGGTGAGGTTATGGAGCTGGGAGGTTGGAATATCAGAGAAAGTCAGGGAACACAGACTCTGGTATCTCTGTCAACTCAGCTACTTCTAATCTTTGGCTAACTTTTTATACAAATGTAAGTGGGCCGATTTTACCTAAAGGGTAAAATAACTGCTGGAAAGCTTCAGTGCTGGGCAGAAGCCACTTCATCTTTAGCAGCAGGTAGCGGATCCACACTGTGGTCTTTGGAATATATATTTCCCCTTCCCTTGAAGGAATTAGGACAATAATATTTTTATACTTATAATTAAGAGAAGAACAGATGGTGATGGTTTAAAAATCTGTTTATGAGAATCAAAGCTGGTGGGGGGACCATCAACAAGATGTAGAAAATGGGGGAGAACTTGTTTTTCTGGATGTGCAGAAAAACAGAAGTCCCACTACTTAAATCCCTAAAGCAGAAAGTTAGAAATGTAGGACAGGGTAGATAGAAGTTTCATCCATAGCAAGAGGGCAAAACAGCTGGCAACTTAGAAATAACCATAGAAAAGCCACCTTTTATGACAATTGGGTTAACCTTGATGCCCCAGGGAGGCCCTGGCTCCAACACCATCACAGGGTGCCCTTCTAAAGTCAGACCACCACACCAGTGAGAGGCGCACAGCATCACACCCCTATATTTGACCTGGTTCAAGCAGGCTGGATGCTCTTTCTCTGAGGACCTCTGAGAACCTCCCACCTGCCTAGTTCATTTTCTGTTTTTATAATAAAATACCTGGGATTGGATACTTGATTTTTAAAAAAAGAGGCTTATTTTTAAAAGAGAGAGAGAAGCAGGCTAATTTAGCTCACATTTTTAGAGGCTAAATTTCAGGATTGAGAAGCCCCTTCTGTTCAATAAGGGACCCTTTGGCTACATCCCAACATGGCAGAAAGGTGGTAAAGGAAAGAGTTGCACACAGAAGAGTATTGTGAGAACTACATTAATCCCTCTCAAGAGCACACCCCCAGTGACTTGATCACCTCCTGCAGGGATCCTCCTCTTAAAGGTTCCACATGTCTCAATATCATCACACTGTGACCATGCTTCCAAAACACGCAAACCTTGGGGGGCAAACCATAGCACAATCTCACTTACTTGTATCTCAGGTTCACCAAAACCATGTGTCACAAGATAAACCTAACAAATGAGCAGGTAGCTTGGCTTGTTTATTGCTTTGGGCATATGCATCGGATCACACCAAGCTCTCTTCTGGGAGCAAGGATGAGAGGGAACACAGAAAAAGTTCCAACCTCTGGTGCCTGTGCTCTAATGAAGAAGACAGAAAGAGTCAACCACCAGATGAGGAGCACAACTCCAGGTAGGATAAGAATCATGAGAAAAATCAAAGCAGGCCAAGAACTAGGGTTTCAGCTCGGAAGCCAGCAACCCCATCCTTATGACAAGAAAAAGCAAACCAAAAACTAGTGAATCTTCTTGGGCTTATTGGGGAACTAAGTTTGCAAACCTACCTCCCTCCCCAAGATCTGGAGAGACAGATGAATCCAGAGAGCCAGCCCCTAGATCTGCTGGTCTGCAGCACAGCCTCCAGAGCAAGAGTTTGGGTGATGTGGACAAACTGCTGGAGGCCAAGTGTAGATTCATATGGCAGTGAGAATCTGTGGGGGCTCTAGTGTTAGGGGTCCCCAAACTTTCACAGCCTTTATCTCCAGGATCCCCACTACAGTCTCACTGTGAATAGCCAAGAAATATCTGCTGGTGGGTCTGGCAGAGGGAGGGGAAAATGCTTGTGAAATACCCCCAGAGCCTTCTGGCAGGAGGACTTTGCCAAAACCCATCTCAAAACCATGAGGTAAAGGGCCTCTGACTCCTTCTCTCTTTAACCTTCTTGTCCTGTCTCACCCCATGAGGTGAAACAGCTATAGAGATGGTCCTCACGATGCTTTGATGGAGGATTTTTTCAACTTTACAATGGTGCTAACTCATATACATACAAACCACTCTGTTTTTCATCTTCAGTAGAATATGCACTAAATTACCTGAGATATCCAACACTTGATTACAAAATAGGCTTCGTGATAGATGGTTTTACCAACTGTAGAGTAATGTAAGTGTTAAGATCACGCTTCATGTGGGCTGGGTGAAGCATGGTGCTCATTGGTTACGAGTATTAAATGCATTTTCAACTCATGATGAGGTTATCAGGGCATGACCCCATGGTGAGTCAAGGAGCACCGGTACAAGGTGAAAGACGTGTGAAGGTCACAGGCCAAGGACACAGGCCCAGTGAAAGACTGAGATTTAATGAGAGGATTAAAGAGCACTGGCCCCCCTCTACACCTTACAGCTAAGCAACAGAGCTCCAGGGGCACTAAGTTACCATTAGACGGAAGTAAGAAGTTCTGGTGTGCCGCTGCACGCAGATAATGACAAGCTACAGTACGTTTCAGAAGGCTAGAAGGAAGGATTTTGAGTGTTTTCACCATAAAGAAATGATAAATGTCTAAGGAGAGGGAAACGTTCACCGTGATTTGAACATCACACAAAGTGTATGTGTATCAAAACATCACACAAAAAAACACCAACACATGATACCCCATAAACAAATATGTACAATCTTTGCATTATATGTATCAGTTTTAAACATGAATTTTATTAGGCAGTTAATAGCTAATTCTATGCTATGTGGATTTTAACTAAATTTTTGAGAACCTACATCATTTATATTGGGGGGGGGGACAGTGAGAGAGAAAGAGAGAAACAATTTTATTTAGTTTTTCATGTGGCTATCATTGCTCCAACACTTCATTGTGAACATGGTGCCAGGGTTTGAACCAGCATGCCAGGCAAGCAATCCAACTGCTGAACCCCCCACAGAGAGATAGTTAGAGAGAGAGAGAAAGAGAGAGAGAGAGAGAATTAATTTTTTATTGAGTTTTTCACATGGCTTTCATTGCTTCGATACTTAGTTGTGTACGTGGGTGCTGGGGTTTGAACCTGTGTACTTGCACATGCTGGGAAAGCGTCATAACTGCCAAGCCATTGCTCCAGCCCCAACATTATATTTAATGGTAAGAAACTGGACACTTGTTCTTTTTTTTATTAGAAGTATCTAGAGATACAGTTGAGGGGGAAACATTATCAAACCATCAGTAACCAATGTATATATACTTTGTTATCCAGGTAATGCCAAAACATTGATGACCACCTTGGGTTTCACCTGTTGCAGATTCCCCCAGAAGAACTCCTGCGTTAAATGGGTATCTCGTGGAGGAATGACATTGGCTTCTGGGATGGTTCCCCCATATTCCCACTCTACAGTCTCCTATGAGTTCTTCATACACCCTCCCCACTCCCCATTCCCCTCCCTACACCTCCAAGTATCCTAGGGAGCAATCCCCCTATTACTATGAGAATCATACAATTTGAAGTATTGTTAGATTAGCCATCTACCCTACTGCTTCCCCATGTATTCCAGCTTCCACAGATGAGAGAAACCATTTGGCCCTTTAGTCTCTGAGATTGGGATACTTCACTTAGCATAATTCTTTCCATCTCCATCCATTTGGCTGCAAAAGCCATAATATCATCTTTTCTAATGGCCAAGTAGTATTCCATTGTATATATATACACCAAAGCTTTTGTATCCACTCGTTGAGTGAGGGGCATCTGGGTTGGTTCCATAGTCTAGCAATAGTAAATTGAGCTGCTATAAACATTGAGGAAGCCACGACACTATAATACGCTGATTCTAACTCTTTTGGGAAAATACCCAGAAGTGGGACAGCTGGGTCGTAAGGTGATTCCATCCTTAATTTTTTGAGGATTCTCCACACTGCTTTCCATAGTGGCTGAACCAGTTTGCAATCCCACCAGCAGTGTAACAGTGTTCCTCTTTTCCTACAGCCCCTCCAGCATCTGTCGTTGTTTGTATTCTTCATTTTTGCCACTCTAACAGGAGTGAGGTGTTATCTCATTGAAGTTTTGATTTGCGTTTCCCTTATAGCTAATGATGTAGAGCATTTTCTCATATATTTATGGGCTTTCTGGACTTCCACTGGAGTTCTCTCAAAAGTTCCTTTTGAGTTCTTTAGCCCATTTGTTGATTGGATTATTTGTGAGTTTGGAGTTTAGTTTCTTTAGTTCCCTGTATATTCTGGATATTAGCCCTCTGTCCGAGGTGTAGCAGGCAAAGGTTTTCTCCCATTCTGTAGGTTCTCTCTTGATGCTCTTGACTAGATCTTTAGCTGTGCAGAAAGGTTTTAATTTAATTGCATCCCATTCATTTATTCTTGATTTTACAGCTTGAGCCATGGGAGTTTTGTTAAGGAAGTAGCTGTCGATTCCTATATGCTGCAGTGATGACCCTACTTCTTTTTCTAGTAAGTTTAAAGTTGTTGGCTTAATATCCAGGTCTTTGATCCATTTTGATTTAATTTTTGTGCAGGGTGAAAGATAAGGATCCAGCTTCAGTTGTCTACATGTGGCTGTCCAGTTTGTCCAACACCATTTGTTGAAAAGGCTATCTTTCTTCCACACTATACCTTTGCCCCCTTTATCAAATATCAAATAGTTAAGGATATGGGGGTTTGTCTCAGGATCTTCTATTCGGTTCCACTGGTCTTTGTTTCTGTTTTGATACCAATACCATGCTGTTTTTGCTACTACGGCTCTGTAGTATAATTTCAGGTCAGGGATTGAGATACCTGCTATTTCTTCCTTTCTATAATGTTTTGGCTAGTCTGGGTCTCCTGTTATTCCATATGAACTTGAGAATTGCTTTCTCTATATCTGTGAAGAATGCCATAGGTATCTTGATGGGGATTGCATTAAATCTGTATAGAGCTTTGGGTAGAATGGCCATCTTTTTATATTGATTCTACCTAACCATGAGCATGGAATGTTTTTCCATCTACTCAGGTCTTCTGTAATTTCTTTTTTTAGTGTTTGATAGTTTTCTTTGTAGAGGTCCTTAACATCCTTTGTAAGGTTAATGCCCAAGTATTTCACTTTTTTGGAAGCAATGGTGAATGGGAGAGATTTCCTGATTTCTTCTTCTGCGGATTTGTTGCTGGAGTAAAGAAATGCTAGTGATTTGCTGGAG
>PVKS010020278.1:0-37185 GCA_004027875.1 Aplodontia rufa | reverse complement strand
GCAAAAATGATGAAGACTAATAATAACGGATGCTGGAGGGGCTGTGGAGAGATAGGCACACTAGCACACTGTTGGTGGAGCTGCAGACCGGTACAGCAGTGTGGAAAGCAGTGTGGAGAATACTCAAAAAACTAGGGGTGAACCCACCATATGATCCAGCTATTCCTTTCCTGGGTATTTTTCCAGGGGATTTAAAATCAGCACATTACAGGGACACAGTGAAATCGATGTTCATAGCAGCTCAATTCACAACAGCTAAATTATGGAACAACCCAGATGCCCTCCCATTTTTTATTATAGTCATTTTCCCTTGGGAAGAAAAGATTAAAGAATAGGCGATGATTGCCCTGGGATGCCCAGGGGCCATTGGCAGGTACTCCAGAGGGGAGGGTCACAATGCCCACCCTGCGCATGCTCAGGCTGCTCTTGGGTTTCAGCCTTTTTTTTTTTTTTTTTTTTTTTTGCTTTTATAGAGTTTATTTATTTATTTATTTATTTTTTAATTAAGGAATTGAGTTGTTTTACAATCATAAGTGTGTAGTTACAGCTTTGGGGCAGCCAGGGATTCTATAGCCTGTGTCTCTACTAGGCTCTTGTCGCCTGCCTGTCAGCTGGAATGGCTCCTTTAAGACAAAGGACTCTGGATACCCCTTGATCATCTTCTCCCACGGCCTAGGAGCCTTCAGGTAAGAGCTTCCGTCCCTGTCTGGGGAGATTTTGCCTAGTGACAGCAACAGCTGCCAAGTCTCAATTCCTCTGGAAGGGCAGAAAAGCAGACTTGTCCACCTGCTGGCTGTCTTACCTCCTATCTGCTCCATGCCACGACACTGGGTCCACCCTCGGCCGCAGACCCTCGCCAAGCCCTTTTGGCACCCTCTGCATTCTCCACTTTTCGTGTTCCAGCATTTATATAAATGTGTATTTCCACTGTCTTCCTATATCACAGCCCAGAAACACTAGAACTTTGTGTTTGGACAATCATTTGTTCAACCTATGTTGAGGGACCTGCCTGTGTGTGGCACTGGCTCCCTGTGCCCACAGAGCTAGGAGCTTAATCTGCAAGCCCCAGCCATGCCACTTGGGGCCTGCGTGACCTTGAGAAGCCTGGATAACTCTCTGAGTCTGCCAAATGGGGATGCCGCTCCCAGAGGGTGGTTTGTTGAGGATCCAGCTAGACTGGTTCTCCTTTTTCTTTCTCCAAATGGAGGGACATGGTGATGGCAGACTCCAAGGTCTCTCAGCAGACATTGGGGGAACCTTGTTCTAAGTCTCATCCCTCAGTGCCCATTCGACCTTGTTCCAGTGAACTCTGTTTCTCGCTTAACCACTCCAGCACATGTTCTCGTTAAGCTTATGGATGTTTTCTCTCTTCTTCTGTCAACATGTAAGTCTAGTTAGCGTCCCAGAGTGTCATACACTTCAGAAGCTTCCCCACTGCCAAATCATTGACCACACTGTAGCCAAGATGTTTTTGTTTTTATTTTTTTCAGTACTAGGGGTGGGGAGGCTCTACCACTGAACTGTATCCCCAGCCATTTATATATGTATTTTTATTTTTTGATACTGGGGATTGAACCCAGTGGTGCTAACCACTGAGCAACATCCCAACCTTTTTATTTTTTTGTTTTGAGACAGGGTCTTGCTAAGTTACTTAGGACTTCACTAAGTTGCTGAGGCTGGCTTTGAACTTGCGATCCTCCTGCCTCAGCCTCCCGACCCAGTGGGATTACAGGCATGCACCACTGGCCTTTTATTTATGTTTTTATTTTGAGAAAGGTTCTCACCAAATTGCCCAGGCTGGCCTTGAACTTATGATCCTGCCTTTGACTCTGGAGTAGCAGAGATTACAGGCATGTGTCACCTCCTCTGGCTAGGGATGGTTCCAAACCAAATGTAACCTTGTCATTCCAGCACCTACTACGGTGCCTGGCATGTTGTAGGTACTTGATAAGTATTTGTTGAAAGAATAAATGAATGTCCCTCTCCTAATTAGCATTCTTTTTTTTTTTTTTTTTTTTTTTAGAAAGAGGGACAGAGAGAGTGAGAGAGAATCAATTTTATTTAGTTTCTCATGTGACCTTCATGCTCTGACACTTCATTGTGTATGTGATGCTGGGGTTTGAACCCACGTCCTCGCGCAAGCCACACAAAATGAAGTGTCCGCCGAGGAATGAAAGTCACATGAAAAACTAAATAAAAATTGCTTCTCTTTTATCTCTCTCTCACTATTCCTTCTTTCTTTAAAAACAAACAAAAAGTATTGTTCCCGCCTCAGGGTCCTCATTGGTGGTATATTTGGAGGCCTTTCTCTTTGCCTAAAATATTCACTGTTCTACTCCTCTTTTCCCCTTTCCCCCTTTGCCTGGCAGATTCCCAGTCGCCTTCAACACCGTCTTAGGCGTCACCTCCTTAGGGACACTCATTCTGACCCAACATTATGCCTGTGCTTCTCAGCACTTAACAGAACTACAATGAATTTATTATCTACGTTAATTATTCTATAGCGGATGTCTTTCCTACTAGAGTGCAGGCCCGCTGAAGGCAGAGACCGTGTCTGTCTTCTGCCACCCCCAATGCCTAGGAGAGTGCCTGGCAGGTGATTTATCAAATGGCTGCCAGGGCTGTGTTTAGTTGGGTTCCCATTCATTCAGCAGACACCCGTGGAGCACCTGCTCTGGGCCAGCTCCTTGGCGTGAGAGGAGGGCTATCCCTAAACTGGGGGGTCAAATCTACAAGAGGAGCTGGCAGCTAGGACTCAGGTGACTGGTAACTAGCCCAGGGCCAGACGTGGAGAGCAGACGTGGAGGCGAGGCTGGAAAGACCAGTGGGTGGTTCTCATGCTGCCTCCAGGCAGTAAACTGTGTGCCAGGACTTGTGCCAGGGTTGGGCATTCCGTAGTGGAGGAGTCTCTGCCTTCTGGGAAGTTTTCATCTGGCAGGGAAAAGAAACTAAGACACATTCCCTCCTAAGGCCGCAGCTTTGCTCTAGAGAGAGCAGCTGAGCCCAGGAAGGTCGTCTTTTGGGTCCAAGAATCTGCATTGAGATTTCACACCTCATACACCAGGGTGAGCCAGTTATAAATATTATTCATTAACCAGAGTGAAATTCCAAGAAAAAGGGCAGGGAGGGCAAGGGACATTGTTTCCTCTCCGGATCTGGCTAACTGGGCTCTGAAATCCTTTCCATGGGTCACAGAGCTGCGACTTCACTCCCCAGAGGGAACAGACGTTGCCCAACCATTTCAACATGCCATTGTTCCTTGTGGCCCCTCGCTGTCCTCTGAGGTAGGCAGGTGGGGACACATGTTTTTTGTTGTTGCTGTTTTCGTGGTGCTGGGATTGAATCCAGGGCTTCCTGCGTACTAGGCCGGCGCTATGCCACTGAGCTGCATTTCAGCCTGGGGATGCACATTCTGCTCAACATAACTGCGTGCATCTCATTGACTAGGCCTGTTCTGCCTGTTACGGCAGTATCGAAATCTGTGTGGCTGGGGCTGGAGCGGTGGCTCAGCGGTTATGGCGCTTGCCTGGCATGCACGAGGACGCGAGTTCAAACCCCAGCACCACGTACACAGTGAAGTGTCTGAGCAAGGAAAGCCACATGAAAAACTAAATAAAATTGATTCTCCCTCTCTCTGTCCTTCTCTTTAAAAAAATAAAAGAAATGAAAATAAAAATCTATGTGGCTATTGAATCCTTGAAATGTGGCTGGCCCAAACAGATAAACTACAAGTAAAAGATATATGCCCATTTCAAAGACTTTGTATGAAAAAGAGAATATAATAAAAAGTTTCATTAGCTTCAAATTTACATTAAAATTATAATAGATTAAATAGGTTTGGGTAGATTAAAGCAAATAATAAGTACTTATAATTAAATAAAATATAATGGGCTATTACAGATTAAATAAAATATATTATTAAGGTTCATATGTTTGTTTTATATATATATATAGAAAGAGAGAAGGAGAGAGAAAGAATCAATTTTACTTAGTTTTTCATACGGCTTTTGTTGCTTCGACACTTCGTTGTGTACATGGTGTTGGGGTTTGAACCCATGTCCTTGCAAACACCCTAGCCGCTGAGCCACCACTCCAGCCTCATATCTGATTTTTTTTCTTACTTTTTGAAATGTGTCTGCTAGAAAATTTTAAATTATTTATAAATTTAGCATTATATATCTTTTGTACTGTGCTGGGCTAGAACTTAACTACACAGACTAAAAGCTATAAGGGAGGCTGGAAATATAATACTTTGATGGCATAAAAGTGTTGTCAGCCAAAAATCATATTCTGTTATTGAGGAGGAAGGGAAAATAGGTGTTTGAAGTAAGTAATCAGCAATATCTGCCATATTCCTTTTTTTTCCCCCTTCTCCTGTAGAGTTGGAAGACAGACAAAAAATCCACATGCTCAATTGTATTTAAATTGCACGTTAAAGAAATAGCAAGTTGAGTGTGGTGGTACACACCTGTAATACCAGAGACTCGGGAGGCTGAGGCAGGAGGATCACAGGTTCAAGGCCAGCCTCAGCAACTTAGGGAGGCCCTAAGCAACTTATTAGACCCTACCTCAAAATAAAAAATAAAAGGGCTGGGGATGTGGTCTGTGGTTAAGTACTCTTGAGGTCAATCCCCAGTACCAAGAATAAAAGGAAAGAAAGAAAGAGCCAGAATCCCTGTCCTCAAGGGGCTTACCAAGTAATTTGGGGGACATACAATATATGACACTAAAAATGCCATTGAAGAAGTCAAAATACGTTTGCTGGGCACAGCTGTGCTGAATGCAAGGGGGTGGAAGGCTCTGTGGGTTGATTTGCAAACACTCCCTGGAGGAGGTGGCGGATGGGGGATGTGGACAGGTGGGTGGGGGATGAGGACCATGTTGCTTGGAAACGGCACCTGGAGGAGGGCTGCCCCACAGGGAACTTCCCCTGTGAGACTGCTGGCAGAGCCTGGATCGAGTGATGTGGGCGCTGGGCCATTCTTTTGATCCCTTCTCCCCATTCCTTTCTGACTCTCCAGGACGTTATATTCTGCCTTCTGTATGGAGCTGGCCTCCCGTGGCTTTGTGGTTGCTGTGCCCGAGCACAGGTGAGGGGGATGAAGGTCACGGCAAAAGTCACAGAATGGGTTCCATGAGCTGGTGAGCTGGGCTATAGCCCTGTCCCCCATCAGTGTCTTCTTCCTACGGAGTGGGTTCCGTGAGCTGGTGAGCTGGGGTATGGCCTTGTCCCCCATGGTGTTTTCTCTCTTAGATTTTTTTCCCAGTGCTGGGGATCAAACTCAAGGTCTTGTACATGCTTGGCAGAGCCGTCACTGAGCTAATGTCTTATTAGTCCCTGTGTATAATTTCTGATCCTCCCAACAGCCATGTAAGGCAGGTATTATACCCATTTTAAAGAGGAGAAAACCAAGGTTCAAAGATGTTAAATATCTTGTCAGAAGCGATACAGCTGAGTCCGGGTTCAAACCCAGGTCCGTCTCCAAAATCTGCATTTTTTCAACTCTTCTTTGAATGCCCCCGATCCCTTCCCTGCTGGCATAAGGGGAGCCCAGGTGTCTTGGCTGGAAGGGTGGAGCTGGTAAAAGGGAGGAGTCAGCTCACTGTGTCTTCTGCTTCCTGTGTATCTCAGAGACCAGTCAGCGGCAGCCACCTATTTCTGCAAGCAGGCCCCAGAGGCGAGTCAGCCCACTCATGAGCTGCTGGAGGAGGAATGGATAGTCCACCGTCGAATTGAGGAAGGGGAGAAGGAATTCCATGTTCGGAATCCCCAGGTGGGCTTGTGCTGTTTGGGGAGGAAGTGTTAGTGAGCCTGATTTCACTGTATTGGTAAGCTTTTTGTGACTATAATGAAATACCTGAGATAATTAACTCTGAGAGAAAAGGTTTATGTAGCTCATAGTTCTGAAGGTTCCACTCTAACATTGGGTGGACCCATTGCTTTGAACCTTTGGCGGTACTAGATGGCAATGAGAGGATGGTGGCAGAGTAGTCCCACTCATCTCATGAGCCAGGAAGCAGAAAAGAGGAAGAGACTGGGGTCCCACAAGGCCACACCTCCTAAAGATAGCACTCAATAAGCAATACTTTTATCTTTCTTGAAACTTTTTTCTTTTTCTTTTTCTTTTTCTTTTTTTTTTTGGACCAGGGATTGAACCTAGGGGCACTTAACCACTGAGCCTCATCCACAGCCCAGTTGCTTAGGGCCTGCTAAGTTGCTGAGGATGGCTTTGAACTTGCAATCCTCCTGCCTCAGCCTCCTGAGCTGCTGGGATTACAGGTGTGCGCCACCACACCTGGCTCTCTTGAAATCCTAATTGTAGCGGGTCTGAGCTTGTCATGTCAATGGGAATGAATGGGGTATCAACCAGGACTCCTGAAATTGCCAGTATCAGAAACCCAGCTTAAGCTTGCTTGGGCTAAAAAAGAACTGATTGGCTCATACAGGTGGACTGCAGGAGGAGCAAGATCACTGGAACCAGCTCCAGAAGCCATCAGGACTTGCTCTCAGAGAGGATCCCCTCACCTCTGGCACTCTGCCGTTGGGCTTACCTGCCAACGGGCTTTCTTTCTGATGTTTGACCCAGAGCTCTCGACTGCTCTGAGCTTGCGCCACACTGGAGTTTGAAAAATTCGGCAGTGGGATCCCTAGGTGGGGAGAAGTGCAGAAATGAAAGTTCCTTCCAGAAATACCCAGGGGCGGGAGCAGTCCTTTAAAGGCGAGGCTAGCAGGAGAGGAGGGTGGGTAAGCACTAGGTGGTCAAAAGCAACGGATGTGGGCTGTGTACTGTAGATGGGCCAGGAGTGCTCCTATCAGTGGCTGATGGGAACACCGCCACTCCTTGTGTTTGCAGAGTGCTGTCCCCTGCACGGCTCTGACCCTCCTGACAGCCCTGTGGGTGGGTGGAGCCAGAGCAGCAGAGCCAACTCCACTGTGTAGCAGGTGGTGCCCATGTGAGCTGCAGGGGCTCCGGTGCTTGCTGAGATGTCGTGGGCAAACTTTCCCTCTTGGCTCTGTAGGCGAGATTCTTGCTGGGTGGTGTGGAACGTTCTGGCTCCTCCCGGCTCTATCTCTTGCAGGTGCATCATCGCGTCAGGGACTGTATGCAGGTGCTGAGGATCCTGCAGGAAGTCTCTGCTGGGAGGAACGTCCTCAACGTCTTGCGTGGTGGGTTGGATCTGACAACCTGGAAGGTACGGCAGCAGCTGCTGTGACCCGAGCCCATGTAGTCATCAGAACTACCTGGTTACAAGCGACAAACCCAATTCCCTGGCCTAAACCGAAAGAGAGCTTAGTGGCTCACAGAGCTAGCAAGACCTCAGGCAGGCTTGAGGCCAGTCCAGGGTCACGCTGTCATCGAAGCTCCTCTCTCCCTTCTGGACATGCTTCTTTCTGTACGTGGGCTTCATTCCCCCGTACTTTCTACAAGATGCACGAAAGAAGGTTGCTGGCAGCCGAGGCCTGCATCTCAATTCACAGTGCTAGAATTAAAAAGAAAATAGGGACTGGAGCGGTGGCTCAGCACTTACAGTGCTTTCCCAACATGCGGGAGTACACAGGTTCGAACCCCAGCACCACATACACGGCGAAGTCTCAGAGCAACGAAAGCCATGTGAAAAACTAAATCAAATTGATTCTCTCTCTCTCTCTCTCTCACTGTCCCTCTCTCTTTAAAAAAAAGAAAGAAAGAAAGAAAAATAAAATAGACTCTGAGTTTCCAGGCTCCTTCAGACCAGAAAGAGAGAGTAATTCTGACAGGCCAGTCGGGCCTCTCTCCACTTCAAGCTTGGGTTCAGGGTCCCTCCAGGGCTGTGTGAATTGAGGAGGGATGGGATGGTTCATTCCAACAGCGTGTGTCCACAATCAGCTGGTTCCTTCCTTCCAGGGAACCCCAAGAACCCTCCCAGGGGATGTGAAACTCTCCCAGCAATAGAATTGAGTTCTCCACCCTCCCAAGCCCCACCCAGGCTCCCCACCACCACCACCTAATTTCAGCTGAGGCTTTACTCAGAGACCCCAGAAATCACACAAAAGCAGGAAGAAAAAAGAAACTTTTTTTTTTTAGACATTTTGACATTTGTCCTTCCAGCGGTTTTAAAATGCATTAAGCTATACGTACATATTATTATTGTTGTTGTTATTTTGGTACTAGGGATCGAACCCAGGAGCACTTTACCACTGAGCCACATCCCCAGGGTCTTGCTAAGTTGTTTAGGGCCTCAATAAATTGCCGAGGCTGGCTTTGAACTTGTGATCTTCCTGCTTCAGCCTCCCAAGTCTCTGGAATTATAGACGTGCACCACTGTGCCTGGCTCAAATATATGCATACATGTATAAATAAATAAATAAATTTATTATACAAACACTAAGTTGCTTACGGCCTTGCTAAATTGCTGAGACTTGGCCTTAATTTGGAATCCTCTTGACTCCCAGCTGACTCCCAGTCTTTTAGGATTACAGGTGTGTGCCTTTGAGCCTGGCTTTATTTATACATACATATATATATATATATATATATATATTTTTTTTTTTTTTAAGAGAGAAGGACAGTGAGAGAGACAGGGAAAGAGAGAAACAACTTTATTTAGTTTTTCACACGGCCTTAGTTGCTCCAACACTTAGTTGTGTACGTGGTGCTGAGGTTTGAACCCGGGTCCTTGTGCTTGCCAGGCAAGCGCTGCCGAAACCACTGAGTCGCCGAAACCACTGAGTCACCGCTCCAGCCCTCATATATATATTTAAAAACAATGATGTTATCTTTTAAAACAAGTTATTTTGTGGCCACCCCCCACCCACTTAGCAAAACAGTCTGTCTATTCATACTAGCTAATGGTATTGTATGGCATGATTTTTAGTGACTGCGTAATATTCCATTGCAAGAGTGAGCAGGTTAGTACCTTCTATATGATCTCCTCACACAAACTTATGAAGTCAGCATTATTAACCTCTGTACCTCGAAAGAAAACAAGAATCAGAAAGGCTGAGTGTCTACGCTAGTTTACTCAGGTAAGTAATAGAGTCAGACTTTAAACTGAGCCTTTTTGACCCTAAGCCTGTGCTATGTGCCCCAAAGCCTGTTAGAAAGTCTCTCTTAAGCCTCTGGTGTCCTCCAGGGAGAAGCATCTGCCTTGGGGCTGGAAGGTGCCTCGAGGCAGGAAGGACCTGGGATCTAGAGGGTCTTACTAGCTGTTTGGTGCGTATTGTCAACCTCCTCTGGAGAAGCAGGGCCCCTGAGCGTTGAAGTGCGGTCCTACAGTGCAGTTCAATTATTTAAGAGGCAGGCTTTCGGAAATGTACAATAAAAAGGCTAAGTAATTCTTGACCCATCAGAATGAGTAAGATCCAAAAATTGATGACTGCCTGTGTTGACAAACTGGGGAGGTAGATGTCCTAGAATGCAGGAGGGAGCGTGGCCTGCCCCGCGGAGAGCCATAGGCACCCCTGTCGACAGTGTAATGCACGTGTTCTTTGCCCGGCAATTTCCGGTTCTGGGAATTTATCCTATGAAACCTGCACACACGAAGGGTGAAAACTGCAGAGTTATTCATTTCAGCGTTGATCGTAATGGCAGAAGATTGACAGTAGCTGAAATGTTCACCAGTAAAAGAAACGTGGAAGGGGCTGGAGCGGTGGCTCGGTGGTTGCAGCGCTTCCCCGGCATGCACAAGTACACGGGTTCAAACCCCAGCACCCACGTACACAACTAAGCAACGAAAGCCATGTGAAAAACTCAATAAAAATTGATCCTCTCTCTCTCTCCCTCTCTCACTATCCTTCTCTCTTAAAAAAAAAACAAGAAAAAAGAAATGGTGAATAAGATTGGCAACAGTGGCTATATTATTTGGATAATGCTTATTGCTGTAGCACATAAACCCCGTATCTCAGTGGCTTATACTATAGAAATTTATTTTTCTCCTACATCAAGTCCACAGGGTACTCCTGAGCAAGAGGTAGTGATTCAGGGATCTAGGCTAGTTTTATCTTAAGATTCTACCATCTCACTTGTGAATCCCAAATTTGTTGTGCGCATTAAGCTAACATAATGGGAAAGGGCACAGAGGTTTGTCTGGGAAGGTTGGTGTGGACCAGCTTTGGAAGTGGAGCTGTTACTTTTTTTTCTTAGAGAGAGAGAGAGGGACAATGAGAGAGAAAGGAGAGAATCAATTTTATTTAGTTTTTCATGGCTTTCATTGCTCTGATACTTCATTGTGTACGTGGTGCTGGGGTTTGAATCCATGTCCTTGCACATGCCAGGCAAGTGCTGTAACCACTGAGTCACTGCTCTGGGCCCTGGAGCTTTTCTCCTTTTCTTACATTCTGTTGGCTAAAAGTGTCACAAGGGCTCATCTGACTGCCAGGAAATAGTTTAGTTATGTGTCCAGGAACAGATTTGGAGATTAATCAGCTGTCTCTTCCATGGTGAAATCAAACATAGCTATAAGGAAGGATAAGGGCTCTTTCTGTGCTAATGTTGTTATTCAAAGCCGTTTGATATGAACACTTGTGGACCGAGAGGGAAATGAATGTATACGTGTTTGCTTGCGCGTGCAGAAGCAATCTCTGTGAGGACGCACACAGTGTTAGATCTTTGGGGGTAGGAAGTGGGCAAACTTGTGGAAATGAAACTGAGGAAGTGGGAGGCGCCTCTATACGTTTCTGGTTTCAGAGGCATATGAATGTAAGAATCTATGAATCTATGTTTTAAAAAGCTAAAAATGGAGGTTGGAGCAGTTGCTCAGTGGTTTAAGTGCTTGCCTGGCATGTACAAGGACCCGGGTTCAAACCCCAGCGCCACATACACAACTAAGTGTCCAAGAAACAAAGGCCAGACGAAAATATTAATAAAATTGATCCTCTTTATCTCTCCCTCTCCATCTTAAAAAGAAAAAAAAATGGAAAGCCCAGGTGCGGTGGTGGACACTGTAATTCCAATGACTTGGGAGGCTAAGACAGGCGGATCATGAGTTCAAAGCCAGCCTCAGCAACTTCGCAAGGCCCTGAGTAACTTAGTGAGACCCTGTATCAAAAATGAAATATAAATAATAAAATATGGAATATTTAATAAACAAAATATTAAAAAGGGCTAGGGATGTGACTCAGTGGTTAAGCGCCCATTGGTTTAATTCCTGGTACTGATAGATAGATAGATTGATTGATTGATAGATGATAGATAGATAGATAGATAGATAGATATAGCTGAAAACCCTATCCAACCCAGTGGCCCATCTGAAGGTACTGAGTGAAGAAGGAAAATGTTGGTTCAAAGCCTTTGGATAGGAGAGCAAGGGTTTAGAGCAAAGCCCAGAAAGATTTCCAGAGCCCCTTACCAGGCAGCTGCAGTGGGGGTTTTTATTTGTTTGTTTGTTTGTTTAAAGAGAGGAGGACAGTCAGAGAGAGAGAGAGAGAGAATCAATTTTTATTGAGTTTTTCACATGGCTTTTGTTGCTCAGACACTTCGTTGTGTACATGGGTTGCTGGGGTTTGAACCCGTGTACTTGCGCATGCCAGGCAAGCGCCGTAACCACTGAGCCACCGCTCCAGCCCCTTGTTTTTGTTTTTTTAATATAACTATACCTTGAAGGCTTCTGGGGACAAACCAGAAATAGATACTTTCAGATCATGTTAGAGTGAACAGATTCTTTCTGTCTTCCCCTGGGCTTTGGATAAAAATCAGGGCAAATATTGAGAGAGGAAGTAGAACCTGAGTTGGTTTCTGCACAGTCCTTGCTCCGGAGCAAAGGTGGAAGGGTCACAGGAGCTCCCCCATCCTCCGCTCAGCACGGTCCCCGGTCCCTCCCCGGTCCCGTGGTATCTCCTGGGCCCTGTTCAGGGAGGGGCTCTGCGGGAGGGAGAGCTCTCTGGAACTGAGGAGCCAGTGTGGAACCTGACAGTGCATCCCATTCATTTATTCATAGGTATCTGATGTCTATCCTAGGGTATTGGTAGGTTGGCAGGTGGTGAGATTACAAATGCAAAAGTGGAAATTCAGTTCTCAGACTTCCTCCCTCTAGAAGGCTGTTCCTGCAAGCAGGAGGCCAGAGGTTCCGTGTGTATGTGCGCGCGCAAGAAATACTCTTCCACTGAGCTACACCACACCCTTCCCAGCAAGAGGTTCTCCAAGGGGTGGTTTTGGTGGGCTTGCCGCAGAGTGAGGACAGGGTCTCACTAAGTTACTTCTCATTTCTTCACCATTTCTTCTTCTTGCTATTGAGGAATCCTAAAAGAACAAAAAACCAGCAACAACAAAACCCAGTCCCCACTGTGGCTTGGCTAAGCTCTTTGCTTCCCCCAGGGCAGCATTGACCTGAGCCGAGTGGCCGTGATGGGACATTCGTTTGGAGGGGCCACGGCTGTTCTGGCCATGGCCAAGGAGGCCCAGTTTAGGTGAGTCTCCTGGTGGTGCCGTTGCTCTTAGTTTATTCTTTCATTGTGTTCTTATTTAGTTATTTTTTTAGTATGAGAATATTGTATTTTAGGCCCGATTGGGGGTTTGGAAATTAAGAAAACAAGATACCAAGCTCTCTGACTTTGTGGAATTATGTTGCTGTGGGAGGAGACACACTAGTGAAGAAGCTGACAGATGGTGAATGCCCACTGCCCAAGTGTAATGAAGAAAATGAAGAGGGCTAGGCGCTGTGCACACCTGTGATCCCAGCAGCTTGGGAGGCTGAGGCAGGAGGATCGCAAGTTCAAAGCCAACATCAGCAATTTAGCAAGGCCCTAAGTAACTTAGGGAGACCCTGCCTCAAAAGAAAATATAAAAAGGGCTGGGGATGTGGTTCAATAGTTAAGCGCCCCTGCCTGGGTTCAATCCCTGGTACCAAAAAAAAAAAAAAAAAAGAAAGAAAAGAAATCAGGCTGAAAAGTTGAGTGTCCACAGGCTTCTTAGAAAGGTATAAACAACACAAAAGGCAAAGACACCAGCCATGTAAGGGCCCAGAGGAAGATCTTCCCAGCCAGTGGGATGACCAGGGCCCAGGTGCTGAGGTTGGGGGAGCTGGCTGTGTCGATGCAGGTGGAGCTCAGTGAGGTCCGCGATCAGCAGGGGCCAGATCATGGGGCCCTGGCCAGAGTGAGGAAGTCTGGATTTTCTTCTAAGAATGATGGAACACCATTCAAAGATTTTAAACAACAACAACAAAAATGTATATTAC
The DNA here is from genome assembly GCA_004027875.1 of Aplodontia rufa. NCBI lineage: Eukaryota > Metazoa > Chordata > Mammalia > Rodentia > Aplodontiidae > Aplodontia > Aplodontia rufa. The sequence continues at coordinate 24,030 of PVKS010020278.1, read as the reverse complement.
TTTGACAAAGAATGTGAAGAACTGATTGTGTCAGGACCAGACTGAAGGCCAGCGCAGGCTGAGAGTAAAGTAGACTGGGTGTGGATTTGCATGGGGATGGAGGTGGCAGGGGGAGAGAGTGTTCAGGGTTTAGTGTAAGGGAGGTGAAGTGGTGTCCAGCATTTGAGTAGAAGGTGATTGTCCATTACTGAGGTGGAGAAGATCGAGATTAGGGGGGTGGTGAGTGGATCTTAGGGCCCTTGGCACCAAGGGGGAATTTCCTGACCTCCCCTGCCGTGTCGGCTCTGTGCCCACCTAGCACCTTGTGCAGCTGGGGCACTGAGCTGTCCACAACCTTGTCTGTTTGTCTTCCATGCCCGCCTGGAAGCTCCTTGAGAGCAAAGATGGTCGTTTAACCCTTAAGCACACAGTAGGCATGAACGTTGAGTGGGTGATGCAGTGCCCTTCTGGAGAGTAGATCCAGAGAAGGAGATCTAGAGTGTAGACTCTAGAAGGATCTTTGGTGACTGGTAAAAGTAGTATTCCCACCCCAGATCCTAACTGAAGTGGGTGGGCCCTGGAACCTCCTTCCTGGCTCCCTGAGCCTTTCGCCCACTGGAGGGAGGAACCCCACCCTCCCACACCACCCTAACTCTTCCTGCCCAGGTTTCCGTATGGCAGCTCCAAATATCTGGTCCTCTTCCAGATGTGCTGTGGCCCTGGATGCTTGGATGTTTCCTCTGGAGCGTGACTTCTACCCCAAGGCCCGGGGCCCTGTGTTCTTCATCAATACGGAGAAATTCCAGACAGTGGAGAGCGTCAACTTGATGAAGAAGATCTGTGCCCAGCACCAACAGTCCAGGATCGTAACCGTCCTGTGAGTAAGCGCCACGGCTATGACCCGGCACCCTCTCTGTTTTCCACCCACCTGTGGCTTCCTTAATTTCTTCTGGATTATCCGGAGATTTCTACCCATTAATAGAATACCAGAATATCTCTGAATTCCAGAATCTTAATTGCTCTATACTTTCTTTCTGTCCCTCTTTTCTGCTTAGTTCGGCCGTCAGGGATTTTTTTTCAGGAGTTCATGTGGCTTTATGAAAGGATCTGCCCGGTGCTGTGGCAAAGGAGTGCTGGGAGCTTGCGTGTTGGAGAGGCAGGGTTGGTTTCCAGGGTCTCTGGCCTCTTTGGGGGATGTTGTTGGTCTTTTGAAGAGTGTGGATATAGTGGACTTGACGTTCACCCGCTGGAAGGTTCTCAGCACTGTCAGGAACATCCACATTCACAGAAGCATGTATTCACATTTTTTTTTTAAAAAAAGAGGGACAGTGAGACAGAGAAAGAGAGAAATTACTTAGTTTTTCACATGGCCTTCGTTGCTCCAAACTTAGTTGTGTACGTGGTGCTGGGATTTGAACCCGGGTCCACTTGCTTGCCAGGCAAGCGCCAAAACCACTGAGCCACCGCTCCAGCCCTGTATTTGCATTTTTTCCCATAAACCATCTCTATTCTGGCCAGGAGAGAACACTTTCTCTTCACTTTCATCCCCAGCAGTATCAGCTGGTTTCCTTCTGGGAGCCACGTTTCAGAGCAGGCGATTTCTAGTGACTTCAGGACATTTGACTCTGTAGGAGGTGACGGGGAGCTGCAGAGATAGGGCTGGAATTGCTCCCGCCCTGCCCTCGAGCCTAACAGCACCCGAGTGCACCACAGAGCCCAGTTCCTGCTTAGGGAAAGGACGTGGCTACGGGGTGTGGACCTTTGCAGTCACTGGGGGCTTGAAATGCTGAAGCCCAGCCCCTGAACATCAGAGTCTGTTGATGGTCGGTGGCTTCTCCCCTTGCCCACCGTGGCCCAGGCTCTGCTATTAGGCCCAGCCCTTCATCTTTCATTTTGATTACATGGCACTGGAGGGGACAGGACTGCTGGAATGTTTGTCCAGACTTGTCACTCAAACCAGTGGTGATGACCACCAGGGAAAAGGGGAGAGCAGTTGGGACAGGGTATGCAAAGGGGGCTTAACTGCTGGCAGATGTTACTTCTTAAATTGAATGCTGGATACCCAAGTCTACTATTCTGTTCATTTTGTGTATGTGCATTAAATAATGCATTTTCCCCACTGCTGGGGATTAGAACCAGGGCCTCGTACATGCTAGGCACACACTAGAACACTGACTTTTATGCCCAACCCAAATAATGCATTTTTAAGAAATCAATTTTTATAGCTGGGTGTAGTAGCAATTCAGGAGGCTGAGGCAGGAGGAGCAAGGTTCAAAGCCAGCCTCAGCAATTTAGTGAGGTCTTAAGCAACTTAGTGAGACCCTGTCTCAAAATAAAAAATAAAAAAGGCCGGGAATGTGGCTCAGTAGTTAAGCACCTCTGGGTTCAATACCTGGAACAAAAAAGAAAAGAAAGAAATAAGTTTTTCTATGTGATGTCATATAGAAACTTAACATTTAGATTTTTCATCCCTCATTGAATTGAGTAGTTATGAGTAATTTAGCCCAAAATGAACCTAATAAGGATTCTACCTGCAAATTCAACGTATTTGGAGGGCTGCGGGTGTAGCTCAGTGATAGAGTGCTTCCACGGCATGCATGAAACTCTGGGTTCCATCCCTATCACCACAGAATACATAAGGAATGAATGTGTTTGGAACTAAAGGATTTAATCCAGAACCCCACTTACACACATGCTTACCCTCGCTTTTCTGATCATTTACGTAAAATCGAGTGATTCCTTTCCCTGTTTGCTGTATGGTACAGTTCCGACACGGAGCTAATGTGTGTTGGGAATGTTCAGCGTGGTGCACTGCTGATGATGCCTGGGTTCACATCCTATCTCTGTCCCCTGTCACCCGCGTGACCTCGGGCAGAGCACTTCTCAGATTCCGTCACAGGGGAGAATACTTGCTTGCAGATCCGTGAGGATCACTGTGATAATGTGTGAAAGCACCTTGACCCCTTGGGTGCTGGCTTGTGTGTGCCTCACCTTCAGACCCTGACCAGTTGTTTTTCTTTTCCGCCAGTGGTTCTGTTCATCGGAGTCAAACTGACTTTGCTTTCGTGACGGGCAACTTGCTTGTTAAATTTTTCTCCTCTCAAACCCGTGGGAGCTTGGACCCCTACGAAGGTCAGGAGATTATGGTGCGGGCCATGTTGGCCTTCCTGCAGAAGCATCTAGGTAAGGAGAGAACGGGGGCCACGGGGCAGATGTGGGGTCCCTTAGGTTCCGCTGCAGCGCAGTGGTCCACCCTGACTTGGCTGGGCCCCAAGAGATTTATGGCAAATGGGAAACCCAAGGGAAGGAGTTAGGCAGCACTATAGAGAAAGCACGTACCTGAGTCTGGCTCTTACTAGGTGAATGACCTTGGCCTAGTCATTCAGACGGCTCTCAGCCTTGGTTTCCTCACTGCAGATGGTGCATTCAGTCCCTACACCACCTGTCCTAGCCCAAACGTGTCTTCACTTACCTTGTCTGCATTATGGGGGAGATATGAAAATTGGCTAAATTTATGGAAGTTCTTTAAAGAAACCAAGCACGGAAGGATTGTGACTAACGTCATAAATCACACATCAACTAACTGTTGGGATCTTTAGAAGTCTCTGGCCCATCTCCACCCAGGGGTGGGTCTTCCCTGATAAAGGCCTCTCTGCCACTGGAAACGGAGGACGGTTTTAAGAGTTGATATAGTTTTTTTGTTGTTGTTGTTACAAAGACTACAAATTCACTAACTTACCTCAAGAAAAAAAGTGAAATTCATTTAAGAGTGCACCTGGACCAGGTGGGTGGTAGTTACAGGAGCCGAGGTCACTTGCAGGACTGTCCCCTCTTGTGGTCTGTCTCATGCGCTTAGCCTCTGTGTCCCTCCCTCTCATGAGGTCTCTGTTGCTCCTGGTCCCAGCACACCTGCTCTTTCTTTCTGCTCTGAGTTTTTTCTCTTGCTGATGCTGTGTGTCTGTTCCGTTTCTATTCCTTGTGCTCTCTCTGGACTTGAACCCCTCATGCTTGTTCTCTCTGCCCTGCGCTTTACGCCCTTCCTCTTCAGCTCCCACAGTTCTCGGCCATTTTTTTTTTTTTTTAATTTCTTAGGCCAGATTCTCAAGAGAGTCAGCTTGATCGTATCGCATGTCTTTGCCTGCCAGAACACGTTGTTGGCTGCTGTTGGACCTGGGCCTGGTGCTCCCTTGATCAGATGTCTGATCACTGCTACCTGCATGGACTGACCCCTCACTGGTCCTATAAGCAGGGCACTTACTGATGGGACAGGGAGAACAGCCCAGAAAAGGGGCTACTGGACAAAACGATGCCTGCCCTTGATCTTTTTCTTTTTTCTTTTCTTTTTTTTTTTTTTAAGAGAGTTTGGGAATCAATTTTATTTAGTTTTTCATGTGGCTTTCCATGCTCTGACACTGTTGTGTACGTGGTGTGTGTATTTGAACCTACGTCCTCGGGCTATAACCGCTGAGCTCCAGCTCCAGCCCCTGCCCCTGGATCTTGATGGGCGAAGAGAGCTCACAGGCAGGGAAGGGGCAAGGGTGCCCTGGACAGAGGCACAAAGGCTTGCGTGCTCCTGGTCAGTTTTGAGAAACTCACTAATGGACCTGGAGCTCAGGAGAGTGAGTTGTTGAAACTCACAGGTAGAGAAGTCGAATTTTATTCCACAGACTACTAGGAGCCCTTGGGCTGTAAGCAGGAGAATGCCACACACAATTAGACTTTTTTTGTCATTTGCCTGCATCCCAGAGGATGGGTGGGGTGGCTGAGTTGAGGCAGAGAGCACAGGGGAGAAGGAGACACTTTCAGGAATCCAGGTGGTCAGAGATGAGAGTTTGAATAAAGCCCAGGCCCTGGGCCTGGGCCTCTCAGCTTGACAAAGAGAAAAGCTTTCTGGTGGCCACACAGTGTGTTGTCACATGGGAAACTTAAATAGTCTGCCGGCAGCTCAGCTGTACCTCTCAAGCATCCTGCTGCTTCAGGATGTCACCTTCCTAGGGAAGACCATGGCTTCCTCCAAATTCACATGCTCCTGTCTCCAGCGCCTAGCGTTCCTGCCACTCCCCTGGAAGACAGCGCCACGCCTTCCCCTTCCTCCTCGAAGCCCTGGCACCCCTCCCTCAGCCTGTCTCTCAGCTCTGTCACTTTGCCTCCCACTTCATGGCCAGTGGAAGCAACGGCACTCCAGAGGGTATGTGCCCTGCTGCCTGCCAGGAGGCTCCGTCCTCTTCTGTCTGCTCAGGATGATCCCACCAGCAGATTTTCCTCTTCTTTAGATCATCCATTTTTCCCTCTCCAGGTTCATTTCATGCCAAATTTCTCTTAGCTTAAAGGAACAAAACAAAAAACCGCCAGACAGTGATACATGCCTGTAATCCTAGTGACTTGGGAAGCCGAGGCAGGAGGATCGCAAGCTTGAGGCCACCTGAGCAATTAGGGAGACCCTGTCTCAAAATGAAAAATAAAGAAAGGCTGGGGATGTGGCTCAGTGGTTAGGCACCCCTGGGTTCAGTCTTTAGTACAGCAAGAAAAAGCTAAATAGAAACTTGTGGCTGGGGTTGTGATTTCTGATAGAGCACTTGCCTAGCATGTGTGAAGTCCTGGTTCAACCCCCCGCACTGCAAAACAAGCAGAAAAGAAAACTCTCCTGACTTCTGAATCCCAGCCAGTCACCACATCTCCCCGATTCCTCCAACTCCTTGGAATGTCTGTGTTTACTTTGTCTAATTCCTTCTTCACATCCTCTCTTAAACCCACTGCTCCATCAAAACTGCTATAGTCAGGGTCCCCAGACACCTTCACAATGCTAAATCCCTGGCCAGTTCCCAATCCTCATCTTACTGGAACCCTGAGCGGCTCCCGAGAGTGTTGATGTCACTCTCCCATGGGAAACACTGTCTTTGCTTCCCAGTGGCACTCTAGATTGTCTCCTATCTCAGTGTCTGCTCCTTCTCAGCCAACTTTACCACTTCCAAGGCTCAATGCTTGGACCTTGGCTTAATCTGTTTTATGTTGCTATAACAAAATGCCCAAGGCGGAGACTTTGTAAAGAAAAAAAATTTATTCAGTGTACTGTTCTGGAGATTAAAGAGTGTGGCACCTTCTCCATCCTTCCAGTTACTGAGGTCAAAGACTTCATCCTTGTCTCTTCTCTCAGTTCTCCCAACCAGTCCCTCCAAAATGGGTTGGGGATATGGCTCAGTGGTAGAGCACTCAGCTAGCATATATAAGCCCCTGGGTTCAATCTCCAGCACCACAAAAAAAGGGGGTGTGGGGAGTCTGTGTCTTCAGTTCCACAGCTACATCCTGTCCAAGTCACCTCTCACCTTAATTACCACCAGGTCTCCCCCCTGTCCCTCTTCCCCCCATTCAGTCTAGTTTTTTGTTTTTGTTTTTTTTAGGTTGAGGGACAGTGAGAGAGAGGAGAGAGACAGAGAAAGAATTTTTATTTAGTTTTTCATGTGGCTTTTGTTGCTCCCACACTGTTGTGTACGTGGTGCTGGGGTTCAAACCTGCATAGTTGCGTTTGCCAGGCAAGTGCTGTAACCACTGAGCCACCGCTCCAGCCCCTAGTCTGTTCTTAATAGAGCAGCCAGAGTGATCTTTTCAGGGAGTAAGTAGATCTTGTCACTCCTTCGCTCACAATCTAACAGTGGCTTCCTACCCTCTGAGAGTCAAAGTCATCGTCGGCTGAGCCTGTGTGACCCGGGCATCTGGCCCCTCTGGCCTCTGCTCCCACTGCGCTCGCCTTGACCTCCTTCACTGTCACACGTGACCTTCAGTGTGCTCAGGCACACTCCAGCCTTGGGGCTTTTGCACTGCTACTCCCGCTGCCTGGAACACTCCTCCCGGAGAGTCTTGTGGCTCACACGCAGCTCCTTCAGGTCGTGGCTAAATCTCACCCTGTCCACGAGGCCCGCCTTGACCCCCCTCTTTACACCATGGTACCCTCACCCCTGCCCCCAGCCCTGTTTATCTTCCCTGACAGCACTTCTCCCTTTATACATCCTCCATAACTTATTTTGTATACTGTGTGTCTCTGCCCACTAGATGATGAGCTCTCGGAGGACAGGGGTTTCTTTTGCTCTTGGATGTATTTTAAGCACCAAGCACAGAGTGCAGCACATAGTGGGTGTGCTCGGGACTTTTTGAGTTAGTGAATATGCAGCACTTGTGTGTTGAGGACCTGTTCCATGCCAGGCACTGGGGAGCCAAAGATGAACGAGAGAGGCCCCCTCTGTCCCAGCTCTGTTTGTTGGGAGCCAGGATACCATCTGCCCATTCAGCTGAGCCCTGCTTCCTCAGTTGAAGAGCTTAGACCCCTTCTTTTTTCCTGGTACTGGGGATTGAAGCCAGGGGCTCTTTATCACTGAGCTACATCCCCAGCCCTATATATATATATATTTTTTTTTTTTGAGACAGGATCTTGTTAAGTTATTAAGACTGGCCTTCAACTTGTGATCCTCCTGCCTCAGCCTCCTGAATCACTGGGATTACAGACATGTACCGTGATGCCCAGCTGACCTGGACCCTTTGTGGCTATTCTAGCATGTAGTTAGACCCATCTGCCTGTGATCCCAGGGCTCTGTCTTGGCACGGCTGGTGTTAATACTGCTTCATGATGTTGCTACCCTGTTGCTTCTGCCTAAGGTTCATCTCTTCTTGCTTATTAGATACTTCTCTGAGCCTGGAGTAGACTTTTCATTTTCTCTGCCATTCTGACCTGGGGTTAAATTTTGTCTGGAGCACTTATCAGCTGTATGGCCTTTCTCAATTATAAAATAGGACTAATAATGGTACTGTACCCACAGGGATGTTTGTGAACATTGCATGAAACTGCGTGTGAAGGGTTTGGCATGGTCCCTAGAATGAATTCTCCCCCAGTGAGTGTTGCTCTCAGTTAACTCAGTAATGACTGAGTTGCCATGGATCAAGTAAATCATTAATAAGGCACAGAGGAAACAGGGGTCATCATTACTGCTACCGCCATCACAACCACCCCACCAGTCCTTTTGGTGTTGCGGTGCTCCTCTCTCTCTAGGATAAGCCCTGAATCCACGATGGAGACTCTCTGACCTAATGCAGCAATAATCTGCCTGACCTTCCTGTTGTTTCCCCATTCAGACCTGAAGGAGGGCTATGACCAATGGAACAACCTCATTGAAGGCATCGGGCCATCGCTCACTCCGGGGGCTCCACAACACCTGTCTAGTCTGTAGGCACAACTGGCCCTTTGGAAAAGGCAGGCCACTCAGCTGCGTTTCCATCTGGGGACTGCTCAGGGGCCCCCAGAGCCGGTCAGGAAGTGGTCAGCATGGCCCTCGTTGACAGATTGAGAAGATTAATCACACTGCTGATTGGGTAGCCACATTCTTTGATCTTGGACTTGATCTTAAACTCACGGGACATGGATCATCAACTGATTGGGAAACTGATTTTCTGGGACTGAGCCCTGATGATGCAGGGAACAAGCAGTGGGTAGAGCGAGGGGAAATCAGGCCCCATGCCAGCCCCATGAAGCCGGAGAAGACAGCCCGCCCCACCTGCTCCTCACCTGGGGCCAGCATGGCTTTTGTGGAGATGATGAAGCCAAAGGACAGTGAAATCTTCAGGGCCTTGCTCCCCTCTCAGCCTTCTCCCTCTCCAGGACCTCCTGGTGAAGAACAAGTACTTTAGGTGACTTGCTAGGACATGGGCCAGCCTCAGATTTGCCATTTGCGACACAGTGCTGGGCTTTAGTTCCATCTCCAAGCCCATAAGGAAGAAAGCGGCGTTGGTCTCAAACATAGGGTGAGTCCCTGAGGCACAAAGGGCTACCTCAGAGCTCTGCATATTTTGGGGGTTTTGCCAAAAGTATATCTTGAAGGAACAACTGGAGTAGGTTGAGATGGGCGGGGAGAAGGCACTGCCGTGTCACCATTTGCACGGTCCTTGCCACAAGAGGGAGGTCATTTGGTCAGCCCCAGAGAGGCCTGGGATCAGCGTGGCCTTGCCTCTTACCTCAGATACTGTGAACCACCAACTTGCTCAAATCATGGTGCTTTCGTGGTCTTTTTTTTCCCCTCTGACAGCCTCGCCCCAAATTTAATTTCCATTCTGTTCCATTTATAATTTACATGATATCGATACTCATGTTTGCCTCGTGATAAGTTGGAATATTCTCTCCATTTAATCTACGTTAGAGCAAGATGGGGAGCCATCTGGAAGTTACTTTTCCTTCTGTCTTTGTTCACGAACCACGTGGGACACTGTGGAAAAGTCTTTATAAGGAAAGGCAAGGAAGACTCCCTCTTCCTAGGAATCTAGTTCATCAGCCTGAAACTCCAGCTCCACCTTCTCGGGGTCTCAACTCCGTCCAGGGTGGGGACCCCACGGAAGGCAGGAGCAAAAAGGACATGTGTCTACACGGTAGTCCAAGGTCAGGGTCACAAAGCACGTGGGAAGCTGGGTGCTGTGGCGCACTCCCGGTGGCTCCAAAGGCTGAGGCAGGAGGATCACAGGTTCAAAGCTAGCCTCAGCAACTTAGTGAGAACTTATGTCAAAATAAAAAAAGGGATGGGCTGGAGAGGTGGCTCACTGGTTGGAGCACTAGCCTGGCATGCACAAGGACCCAGGTTTGAATCCCAGCACCACGTACACAACTAAGTGTTGGAAAAACAATCCAGATGAAAAAATAAACGTTCGTAAAATGAAAACCAGATTAAAAAATAAAATTGATTCTCACACACACTCTCTGTCTCTCTCTCTTTAAAAAATAAAAATAAGGGCTGGAGCGGTGGCTCAGCGGTTTCGGCGCTTGCCCGGCAAGCACGAGGACCCGAGTTCAAACCCCAGCACCACGTACACAACTGAGTGTTAGAGCAACTAAAGCCATGTGAAAAACTAAATAAAGTTGTTTCTCTCTTTCTCTGTCTCTCTCACTGTCCCTCTCTCTTTAAAAAAAAAATAAATAAAAATAAAAGGGCTGGGGATGTGGCTCAGTGGTTAAGTGCCCCTGGGTTCAATCCCTGGTGTCATAGAAGCAAAACAAAACGAGCTGGAGGGGTGGAGCCCCAGCCTCAGGAGGAGGTCACTAAAACCCTGTGCTCTGGAGCCGTCTAGCCCAGTTTCGAGTCCTGGCTCCAACATCGCCAGCCGGGTAAACTCGAGCCAGCTTTGTTCTCTTTCCAATCTCAGTTCCTGCATTTCTAAACCGCGGGTCTGCGCTGGAATAGTTGGCGTTGCGTGAGGGCGTATGTAACCCATGGGGGATTAGAAGTTATGTTTCTGCCTTCCAGACATGAGGGTTTCCTGGTCGCAGTTGTTAGTTTCTAAATCAATGGCTTCGCGGTCAGAGAAACTGACCCATATGGTTTCCATCTTTCGGAATCTGTTGAAACTTGATGTTGTCCCTTGTGAGGTCCATTTTGCAAATATCCCATGCTTAGAGAGGTTGCATTCTGTATTTGATGACATGCTCTTTTCCACAACACACCACGCATTTCCCTTGGAGCCCTCCAAGCCCGACAAGAGGACCCGAGCAGCTCAGCACTCAGAGGACCATCCTTGGACCAACCCTAGGGAGTTGCCACCCTCACGCTGGTGACCCTGCATCTCCCTGAGACCCATAAATAATGCAGGTATATTTTGCAAAGCCCTCAGTGGAAGACCAGGAACCTCTCAAGAGAAAGGAATGGTTGGAAACGGGACCCCTCTTCTCCGTTCAGGTCAGTGCTGGTAAGGAATCATTCTTCCGGCTGCATTGGAATACGTAGATTTTTCCATTTAGAAGATGATCCTTTAAACAAAGGATGTAATACTGACTTTTAGGAATGGTAATATACCAGAAAGTTAGCACACACTTTTTTTTTTTTTAAGAGAGAGGGGTAGAGAGAGACAGAGAGAGAGAATCAATTTTATTGAATTTTTCACATGGCCTTCTTTGCTCAGACACTTTGTTGTGTGTGTGGTGCTGGGGTTTGAACCCGCGTCCTCACGCATGCCAGGCAAGCGCCCTGACTGCTGAGCCACTGCTCCAGCCCCTAGCACACACTTCTTAAAGTGAACTGATCTCAATCTTCCAGGATGAGTCAGGATGGACTAGAATACTTGCTGGTAACAAGCAATCCCCAAAAGCATCAGAAGTTCATTTCTTGCCCTTGTGACTTGTCCTCTGGGTCAGCTGTAGGCTGTGCTCAGAGACATTTTTACCCTCACTCAGGTGGGTATCACGGGAGGAAAGCCTGGTGAAACACCTACCAGCTCCAGAAGCTTCTATGCATTCGTTTGCCGTAAGCCGGAGTCCATCATCGGGTCATTCCTAGGGTCCCACGCCATCCCAGGAGAGCCCACATATTTGTGACCAGGGCTGGTGTCCGGGTGGTGCCCCGGTCTGTGAGGGTGTGCATATGTTTGCACCCACACTCTGGCTCCAGCTGCTGTCCTCTTACTTTCTTCGGTTGCTTTTCAGAGTTTGTGTTCTCTCCCTTGTGCCAGCTGTCACCCTTCCAAGCCTTTGATGCGCCAGCCACTAGCAGCCCTCCCTCTTCACATCAAATTTGTGACTCTGGTGTCCAATGGACTGAGAAAGCAGCCACGTTCTTTGAAACCACGCGTCAATGAAAGCTAGGCAGTCAGAGGCTTCCGGGACTTCTGCAGTGCAAGTGTGTCGCCTTTAGTGCGGGGACTTCGTGGTCCCTCCGGCGACTGCCGGGGACAGATATCACAAGGCCTTGGGTCACCTGTTCTGGTTTTTATTTAGCTGTGTCCCAGATGCGGAGGCCAAGTGTCACTGGCCATAGCTACACAGCAAAATGACAATGATGATAACGGTAATCATAGCCCATGCTGTGTGACAGGGACGGCCCTGGGTGCTTTGCATGCATTATATACTTCTCACAGTGACCCCAGGGGTCAGGAGCAGAAGCTCTGTGTTATTTACAAGGGAACGGAAGCTTGGGGATGCGATTTCATCAGTCTCAGCAACAGTTTGGCAAAACTAGGAGCTGGCATTGAAATCCAAGCTCCACATCACTGGATCATAGCACCTGAGAGACGCACTTGGGTTCACACGCGCTCTGTTTCTTCAAACTGTCAGAGAACAGGCACTGTCGTTTCATGACAGAGTGACCCAGAAATGTCAAACTCTCCAGTAGCTTCTATCCACCCATATTGGGATTCAGTGATATCCTTAGTGCTGTTGAGAAAGGGAGTGGGCGAGAACTGCACCGAAAGCTGTGGGCACATGCTCTGTTGATTTGATACAGGATTTAGAAGTGCAGTCTTCAGGGCTGGCGCACTGGCTTGGCGGTTACAGCCTTGCCTGGCATGCATAAGTACGTGAGTTCAAACCCCAGCACCACGTACCAAACAAAGTCTCGGAGCAACAAAAGGCACATGAAAAACTAAATGAAAATTGTTTCCCTCTTTCTCTCTCTCTCACTGTCCCTCTCTCTTAAAAAAAAAAAGAAAGAAAGAAAGAAGGAAAAGAAAAGAAAAATTTCAGTCTTCAAGCTGGGCACTGTGCCTCACGCCTGCAATCCCAGTGACTTGGGAGGCTGAGGCAGGAAGATTGCAAGTTTGAGGCCAGCCTCGGCAACTTAGCAAGTCCCTGTCTCACAATAAAAAAACAAAGGGCTATGGATGAGGCTCAGTGGTGGATTCAATTTCCTGTACCAAAAAAAAAAAAAAAATCCACAGGATACTTCCTTCCTGTAGAATTGCACCTTGGTTTGTTCGATGTCTGGTCTCTCCCTTCCTCTCCTGCCCCCTACTTCTTATCGTGTGCTCTTCTTTTCCACAGTCCCCCGACTATGCTGTCCCATTGTCCCACCAGACATATACACCCTTTCTCACCATGTTTTGCCTGCTCTCAGGGTCTCCCCAGCTTCCTTTCTGTGCAACCAAGTCCAACTAATACTTGAGGGCTGTTTCTAGGGCAGCTCATGTATGAAAGTGTCTTGATTAAATTCAACTAGTATTTGATCCTTGCCCCCTGCTCCCCAAGAGAGCTACAGTCTGTGCCCTATTTAGTGTTGCACATTATCACATTTTTCCGGGAGCAGGGCCATCTGTTGGTGGGGAAAGAGCATCCTGCTGCTGACTGACATGGGGAGCAGGGATCCCTGCCCCCACCCCTCCATCAGTTTCTCGTTCCCCAGACTTGGGGCCAGCTGGTGTTGGCCCAGCCCTCTGCTGTCTCCTGCTGCCCCCGCCTCCTTGTTTTCTGGTTATCCCAGTTCCCAGCTGTGGAGCCAAGGCAGAGCTGCAGCAGTTCAGCGAAGGGCGGCTGGAGCAAACTTCAGAGATTCATGCACAAGAAGCATTTGGGAATTAGAAGGAGGGCAGGGCTGAGCACAAACCACACCAGTGTTGGGAGTGAGGGAAAGTCGTTTGCCAGCTTGTTTTCCCCATCTTGCTTTCATCTATAAAAAGAAGCTCTCAGAAATACAGTCTTCCTCAGGCTGCTAAGCCAGATGGCCCCTAGCTGCTCAGCCTGCCAAGTGTGTATATAATTAATTCATCTTCATGGGATCACACCCAAGATTGAATTCAGACACCCGACACTTTTTTTTTTTTTTTTGCTTTTTTGATCTACAGCCAGTGAACCCTTATGAACTTCTGTTTCTTCTTCTGTAAAATGGGGTCACGAATGTCTGCTTTGCCCACCTCAGGGTGTTTTTGGTGGGACTGGGTGGACTTAAGGTAAAATGTAATAGTATTTTGTAATCTACAAAGCACTAAACAAATACATTTTGCTGCTAATAGGAAAAGGTGTCATATTTTGTTTTTTGTCATAATGTGCTACTACTTAATGAGCACGTGTTCCGTACCAGAGAGTGTGTTAAGTGTTTTACGTGGCCTTGTCTTGTTGCGTCCTGACCTCATCTCCGTTCTGCAGATTGGGAAGGTGAGATTCCGAGAGCTTTGCTGACCCACCAAGTCGTGCAGCTTGTCGGTGATGGAGCCGGGATTGGAGCCTAAACTGCGGGGCTCCAAGGCCAGTGCTCCTAACCCCTGTTCATTGCTTTCTCACACACGTGGTTCTTGATCCCATGTAGGCTAAAATAACCCGCACTTTGTTGTCCCGCTAAATGCACGAAGCCATTGAGTCAAAGCGCTGCTTTTGTTCAAGACCCCAGTGAGTCTCCACAATCAAGTGCTTTTTTCTTTTTCTTAGAAAGAATCAGTTTTATCGAGTTTTTCACGTGGCCCTCTTTGCTCGGACACTTTGTTGTGTACGTGGTGCTGGGGTTTGAACCCTCGTCCTTGTGCGTGCCAGGCAAGCGCAGTAACCACTGAGCCACCGCTCCAGCCCAATCAGGTGCTTTTTCTCTCAGTGAAGATGGGCTCCATTCCTCCACACATGCACCTCCTATAAAGTAAACAATTCAGGACACAAACCATTAGTGCTGTATTCTATAAACCGTGGAGCCAACCAGCTGGCGGGAAAAAAGTTGAAAACCTCTTAATACACATGGTAGATTGGTGATTTCCCAGTCACTAACTAGCATGCTCTGGATGCACATTGGAATCACCGGGAGCTGTGTAGAGATACAGATGCCCTGGTCTCAGATTGGAGAGGCTGACTCCAGAAGCCTTAGTGCGGGGCCAGGGGCATCTGTGACAAGCTCCAGGAGTCTTCCTGATCTGCAGCCAAGCTTGGGAACCCTCACTGGGATTTAGGCCTTTGAGCCTGTTTTCTCTTCTTTTAGGGAACAAGAGTCAGTGCCAGTTGAAAGTGAAGTATCATTAAAATTTAGAATTGAAAGAGCAATTAAATGATTTGGTTCTTGAGAAAATCTGGGCAGTTAGCAGGCTTGAATTGCAATACAGAGCTGGGAGTGTACACCACTTGCCTAGCCTGGGTTCAATCTCCAGCACTGAAAAAAAAATCCAAATTTTCTAATTTGCAGTCTAGTGCTTTTGGGGGGCCAGGGTACTGGGGATTGAACCCAAGGACAATTTACCACTAAACTAAATCCCCAGGCCTCCTCTATTATTATTTATTTATTTATTTATTTATTTATTTTGAGACAGGATCTTGCTAAGTTGCGGAGGCTGGTCTCAAACTTGCTATCCTCCTGTCTCAGCCTCCCAAGTCATTGGAATTGCAGGTGTGTGCTACTACACCCACCTATGGTTGGGTTTTTTTTTTTTGCTTTTTTAAGAGACAAGGACAGCGAGAGAGACAGAGAAAGAGAGAAACAACTTTATTTAGTTTTTCACATGGCCTTCGTTGCTCCAACACTCAGTTGTGTACGTGGTGCTGGGGTTTGAACCCCCTCGTGCTTGCCAGGCAAGCGCCGAAACCGCTGAGCCACCGCTCCAGTCCCCCTCCCTATGGTTTAATTTTTTAAATACATCCATGAGTGCCAGGATTTTGTCCTTAGGACCCACCCACTCACCATGATACCTATGATTTCCAGCTACCATACCTTGTAGTTTTTGTAAAGAGAAGAAAATGGCCCAGAAGGCCTATGAAGACTGACTCAGATGGTAGTTGCCATGTACGCTCCCTTATTCTGTACGGTCAAGGCAGTCGGCGCTATGGATGGCCCTGTCCTCATCAAATTGAATCTAGAAGATAAGAGAGGCAAGTCAGCAGGTGCCGGGACAAGTGCTGGAGATGTATGTTGCTCAGAAGGGGCTCAGGATGATCAGCATCAGCAAAGGAGAGGGAGGAAGAAGGCTAAATATTTTTCATTGTTTATATATCTCTGCATAATAAATTGTCCCAAAATGTAATAGCTTAGAACAGCATCTCACCTGCAGTGGCTCTGGAATCCCAGAGCAGCAGGGCTGGGTGGTTCTGGTTGAAAGTCTCCCCTGAGGGTGCCGTCAAGATGTCAGCTGGGAGGCTTGACCACCTGGAGACTCGGTCCCAAGACAGCTCACCCAGGTGGCTTTTGGCAAAAGGCTCCGGTTCCCACCACATGGGGTCTCCATCGGGCTGCTACTCGACTCTTGGCAGCTGGTTTCTCCCACAGCAAGTGTCCAATAGAGGGAAAGATGGAAGCCACCGCCTGCTTTATGACCCCATCCTCCATCTTCATTTCCACACTTTCGTGTTGGTGCACAGACCTGCAAGATCTGGTGTGGGCAGGGACTCCACAGGAACGTGACACCAGGAGCAGGGATCACTGGGGCCATCGTGAAGGCTGGCTGTCCGCAGCATTGAAGATGAGTAGACTGTTCTAGCTGGAGGAGAGAGAAGTCCACAGCAGGCAGAGCGATTAGCAGGTAAAGTCACAGGAGTGTAAATAGCAAAGTCGTAACATGTCCAAGACACGGTAACTGGTGTGGGGAAAACATGGGTGAAAAATAAGGACCTTAGATTGCTTACCGAAGTCAGAGAGGGCCTCGATGCTAAGTGAAGGAGTCAGGCCTCCATCCTGAAGGGCAGCGGTTTTCCCTTCCAATGCCAAAGCTGCATCCGCATCAGTTAAACCAGGATCTCCGACCGTGCACCCCGCAACAGTAGTTCTCAAAATCGCTCAAGCTATTTCAGTACGCAGCCGAGGTGACAAAGCAGTGCTTAGACAGCTTGCGGTCAATGGAAATCTTGCAGCAGGGGACTCCTCTGACCCCGTTCCCAGGCTTCTCAGTGATGGAAAGTCCTGCTGCGCCTTCCTTCTCAGCTCATCCAGAAGATTCGGTGTGAGAGCGCGGAAGTCCCTAACGTCTGCGCTTGCCCCTCACTCAGCTATGATAAATTTCAGCATCTCTATTACCAACCATTAAACAAAACAACTAAGCTGTTGCATCCCCAGTAAGCTCCCAGCCTCCTGAATTGTCTATTATTTGCAAACTTCCAAACCTAATGTTGAGGCCTACACTCAGGCTGCCTCAGTCACTCTTTTTTTTTTTTTTAAGAGAGAGGGAGGGTAGAGTGGGGGAAGGAGAGAATCAGTTGTGTTTATTTTTTTCATCTAGCCTTTGTTTCTTGTTTCTCCAACACTTAGTTGTGTATGTGGTGCTGGGGTTAGAATCCAGGTCCTTATGCATGCCAGGCTGGTGCTCTGCCACTGAGCCACCACTCCAGCCCCCAAATGGCCTTTTGATATTCTATCGTATCAACTTATCCCAGACTGCTCCATCTTCCCATTGCCAGGGTGTTGAGCCATTTCTAATGTTTAGCGGCAGCATCTGTTTTTCTGTACAGATTGGCAGGTTTTATTTTTCTCTTGGTCCTTTAGATATGGCAACAGAAGATGGGGAAGTGAAGACCATACTGCTTTTAGTGACAGAACCAGGCCTAGGGCCAGGTCCTAGGCACCCTGAACCTTGACCTCTTGTTATCCTGACACCCGGCCCCGGTGCTCACTAGAGACCTTCTCTTCTCCAAGTTGAGTGATTCTGATCGCCCACTGTGTCCTCTGACATCTCCCCTCCCACCATTTCATCATCCTAGCAGTCCCTAGTCAATCCAGTGTAATTGGAGCAGCATCCTTGCAGTCCCCCAGGAAACGGAAGCAGACGATGACTAATGCTTTGGAGACCTGACTCGTCTCTCGGCGCCTCTGGATCTCTGTAGGTTGGTGTCGTGCAGTCAGATGGGGACAGGGATCCTGTCTGACTCAAAGACAGCCCTCTGTCCTATCTGAAACACCGTCAGATTCCACTGAATCCACCCTCCTAGAACAGTAGGGCTTAAATGAAACAGAGAGACCATTTTCTGACCCCAACCCTGTTCTGGACAAAATGAGACATTCGAGGCTCAGCGATGCAGGTTAATCAGTGGCAGATGTGGGTCCCCAGGCTCCGGACTGCCAGGGCGATGCTGGGAAAAAGGCCCAGAGCCAGGAGGTGAACCTGGGCAAACGAATTAAGTGATGCTCAATTTCCTCTCATGTAAAAGGACCATACCAAGCTCAGGGATGCCACACGGATAAATGACGTGACTAGTGTGAAGTCTGGAGCACTGAGCTCAATCAATGGTGGCTATTGTTCCCTAAGCAGTAGCAGTTTCTTTCTTTTCTTTTTTTTTTTTTAAACAACTTTATTTAGTTTTTCACATGGCCTTCATTGCTCCAACACTTAGTTGTGTACTAACACTTAGTTGTGTACGTGGTGCTGGGGTTTGAACCCAGGTCCTCACGCTTGCCAGGCAAGCGCCGAAACCGCTGAGCCACCGCTCCAGCCCGCAGTAGCAGTTTCTTAACTGGACTCTGGAGCCAGAGAATCTGCCACTACCTAGACACCCATTTGCTCTCTGTGTGATCTTGGACTACTTAAGATACTTAACAAGGGGCTGGAGCGGTGGCTCAGCAGTTTCAGTGCTTACCTGGCAAGCACGAGGACCCGGGTTCAAACCCCAGCACCACAAACACAACTGAGTGTTGGAGCAACTAAGGCCATGTAAAAAACTAAATAAAGTTGTTTCTCTCTTTCTCTGTCTCTCTCACTGTCCCTCTCTCTTAAAAAAAAAAAAAGATATTTAACAAATTTGCTTGTTTCTGGCCTTAAGCTAAGGACCTTAGAGATTATTTCATATAAGTTTCTCAATAATTTTTCAAGATACTGATTTTATGAATGAAGATCCTGAGACATGAATTTAGTTCTTTTACATGTCAGCCCATTTTTTTTCCTTGATTATTCGCCAACGTGCCCACTGTTCTGCCAAACACTCCCATCTTCTCTCTCTGTAAGGCTTCAGGATATCTCCTGCTCTTAATCTTTGGAACAGGCCACAGATACTGCAATACCCTCTCACCTCTTGTCTTCACCAGCTTCTGTTCCCCTCCTCTGTTCCAGCCTGGCTGCGGACTCCTCCCACCCTGCTAGCCTGAGCAAGCTGCGGGCACCCTCCTCCTCCTGCCTGGGAGTTTCCTTTGTGTGTATCTCCTCTCTGGGTCCTCGTTCCGCACCCACTTCCCCTAACACAAAGGATTTCCTAAACATCCATCTCCCTGGCCAACTGCATTCAACCAACATGGCTTGAGCGTACTACATAAAGAATTCTAGGCATAAATTCATTTTTACCCCTCTATGTGTTGAGGGAAACATCCCTCCTTTGTTTTCCAGCATGCTGTTCTGTTGGGGAGAGATCTGATGCCAGTCTGAGTCCTGGTTCTTTATTTCTGGCAATTTTGAAGGCTGATTTTTTTTTTTTTTTTTAAGAAAAAGGAACAATGAGAAAGAGAGAATCAACTTTATTTAGTTTTTCATTGCTCCGACACCGAGTTGTGTACGTGGTGCTGGAGTCTGAACCTGTGCCCTTATGCATGCCCAGCAAGCACTGTAACTGAGCGGCTGAGCCACCGAGCCACCCTCCAGCCCCCTGCAAGCTGGTCTTTATCCTTAAAGGTCAGACCTTCACCAATATGTGTACCTAAGACAGGCATTTCTTTCTTTCTTTCTTTCTTTTTTTAATATCTTTTTCTTTTTTTTTTTTTAAGAGAGAGAGAGGAGAGAATCAATTTTATTTATTTTTCATCTGGCCTTTGTTTCTCTGACACTTAGTTGTATGTGTGGTGCTAGGGTTTGAACCTGGGTCCTTGTGCATGCCAGGCAAGTGTTCAAACTGCTGAGCCATTGCTCCAGCCCCTAGGCATTTCTTTCTGATGGGAAGACTTTGATGAATAAAAGATTTGGTTAGTTAGTATGGAAAGACAGCTAGTGCAGATTTCCTCGGAGAGGAAAAAAACTCACACTCTCCGATGAAAACAAAGGATCTCTTTCCTGAGTGGAAGGGCTGACTGTGTGCTCTGGGCAGATGAGCAGTGCCTGAAAATAAGCAAGTTCTTCGGCCAGGTGTGGCGGTGCACACCTGTAGTCCCAGCAACTCAGGAGGCTGAGGGAGAAGGACTGCAAGTTCAAAGCCAGCCTCAGCAAATTAGTGAGATCCTGTCGCAAAATAAAAAGGACTGTGGATGTAGCTGTGTGGCAAAGCACCTAAGTTCAATCCCCAGTGCCAGAAAGAAAGAAAGAACAACCTCCTCTTTAAGCACGTTGGCATCCCCATACGTGCAAAAACAGGAAGTGAAAGAATTAATGGGTTGGGGGCCTCTTAGTGGCAACAGATAGAAAACAGACCTGATCCAGGCCAAGCAAGAAGGGAGTTTATCGGTGTAGGAAGTTGGGAGGCAGGGTGGTGGCCAGCAGCCCAACTCCCAGCACACTCACAGTCCAGAGGAAGACCCTGGCAATAGTCTCTCCCCGGGACCGGATTACTGGACCCCACGGAAGAAACCCCGGCTGCTTTACCCACCGACACACCTTGGACCAATCACTGTGGACAAGAGATAGGTGCTGAGTGGCTAGGCTTGTGCCATGGCCCTCCTGTTCCACAGGCACGTGCTGTGACCATGGATGGCAGAAGGGCAGGCAGCCCCGGGAGGCAGAATTCCAGGCAGACAGACCGTCTGCATCTTCAAAAGGACCCTATGGTGTTTCATTCCTGGTGGGCTTGTGTTTTTCTTTCTGCTCTGGGACCTCTGTTTTTTGGGGGGTTTGGTTTGGTTTTGTTTTTTTGTTTTCATTTGGGAGCCTCCCTAAGATTTCTCACTCTGTATCAAAAGCACTTCCAATTCATTCATTCATTTATTTATTTAATACTGGGGCACTTGACCCCTGAGCTGCCTCCCCAGCCCTATTTATTTATTTTGGTACCAGGGATTGAACCCAGGGGCACTTAACCACTGAACCACATCCTCAGCCCTTTTTATTTTGAGATAGGATCTCACTAAGTTGCTTGAACTTGGATCCTCCTGCCTCAGCCTCCCTTGTAGCTAGGATTACAGGTGTGCACCACCATGCCCAGAAAATCAGTAAGTTATGTTTTTAGTGTCAAATATGTATTCAAGGTGGACATCTTCAGGCCCATTCTGAGCCTCCTCTAAGCTGCTTTGGGTGACAGGCCACCGTCCCTGGATGCCTGGACAGGACACCTAATGTAAACCGGACAATTGCCTCTCCAGGGATCTGGCTGTCCTTTCTCCCTTTAGGATCTCAGCTTCAGTCACTATTTTCACTTGTTTTTTGTTTTAATTTATTTGGTTTTATTCCTCCCTTGTGTTTTACACCCCACCCCCTCATTCCTGGAGGAACAGATGCTTTCTTAATCAGCCATAACACCACAGCCTTGGGGGCGGAAACAACAGACACTCCACACCGTTCTGCAAGCCCAAGGTGGTGCGAAGCCGGTCGGTTCCTGGTGGGCTGTCCTGCTCCTAGCTTGCAGCTGACCACCTTTTCGCCATCTCCTCGCATGGTGGAGGGACACCTCTGCTCTTTCTTCCTCTTCAAGCCTCTACCACTGAGTTACGACCTGGGCCCCTTTCTCTTCCTAGAAGGGTACTAATCCCACCATGGGGTCTCCACCTCCTGATCTCATCTAAAACCCAGTTACCTTTCCAAAGTCTCCGCTTCTGAATACCGTCACATCGGGGTTAGAGCGTCACCATCTGAATTTTAGGGGAAACAAATAGTCATAGCAGGGCTGGAGCAGGGGTTCAGCAGTCACAGTGCTTGCCTGATATGTGCGGGAACCTGGACTGAACGGCCCCAGCACCACACGCACAGGTAAGGGTCAGAAAAACAAAGACCCAGGGGCTGGAGCGGGGCTCAGTGGTGAAAGCTCTCGCCTGGCATGCACAAGGACCCGGCTCCCAGCCCCAGCACCACATGCACAGCTAAGTGTTGGAGAAATGCAGGCCAGATGAGAAACTAAAGTTGACTCTCTCTTCCCCTCACTCTCTCCCTATCTCTCACTCCCTTAAAAAAAAAAAAAAGAAAAGAAAACCAAGACCCGGATGATGAAAAAAATAAAGCTGATCGTCTCTCCCTCTCTCTTAAATAACAAATCATAATAACAGATGCTTCTTGTAGAAATTTTTGAAAAATTAAAAAGCATAAAACAGAAGAAAAGCACGAAATATTCACCATCTGAAGGGAAAAGGACCGGAAACCTCTGGCTGATTTTCTTCAAATGCTTTCACCATTTACTGTTTTTTAATTTTTTTTAAGAGAGAGGGACAGTGAGAGAGACAGAGAAAGAGAGGAACAACTTTATTTAGTTTTTCACATGGCCTTAGTTGCTCCAACACTCAGTTGTGTACGTGGTGCTGAGGTTCGAACCCGTGTCCTCTCGCATGCCAGGCAAGCGCCTCCCCAGCCGCTTCAATTCTTATTTTGAGACACAGCCTCCCTAAGTTGCAGAGGCTAGCCTTAAACTTTTGAACCTCCTGTCTCATCCTCCTGAGTCTCTGAGATTGCAGGAGTGTGCCATGCCACCACTTGAGTTTGGGAGTTTGAGCAGAACACAGGCAATTTAGTAATACCTTGGCCAAGGCTGTAGCTGGCTGGTAGAGCACAGGCTTAGCATGCATGAGGTCTGGGGTTTCATCTCCAGCATCACCAAAAAAACAAAGTACATTTTTATATACAACTTTATATCTTACAAGCATTTTACCACATTAAACGATTTCTGTATTTTATAATATTTGTATACCATTTTAAATGGCAAAATACTCTTACCCTATAACTGTATCATAATTTATGTAAGCAATCTGATGTTGGATGCTAACCTGGTTTTTACTTTTTACCGCAAAAATTAACTTATTTCTGCCTGGCCCAGTGGCGCATGCCTGTCATCCTAGTCTCACAAAATTACAAGTGACACAATTTCATAGAGCATGGCTGGGGGTATAGGTTAGTGGTAGAGCACTTGCATAACATGCAGGAGGCCCTGGGTTCAATCCCCAGTAGTGCGCGCGCGCGCGCGCACACACACACACACACACACACACACGGGAGTCCCCATAAAGTGGTAGAATCTGAAATTTGAATAAGGTGGGTGGATCATATGAATGTCAATTCTCTGCTTGTGATTATGCAAAATGTTATCTGTGGGAAAACTGAGTAAAGGGCATATGGGATCTCACACTATTATTTCTTACAAGTGCATGCTAAAATGAAAAGTTTAAAAAAAATGCTATCCTGGACATCTATACATCCCAATTTCTAATTTTTTTCCTTTGGGCAGATTCCTATGAGAGAAATTACTCATAAGAAAATTCAGTAAGAAGCCAGGTGTAGAGGTGCCTGTCTGTAATCCCAGCCATGTGGGAGTCTGAGGCAGGAGGATTGCAAGTTTGAGGCCAGCCTCAGCAAGTTCAAAGCCAGCCTGGGTAACTTGGCGAGACCCTGTCAAAAAAATAAAAAGGAGTGTTGGAGTGATGGCTCAGTGGTTGGAGTGCTTGCCCGGCATGTGCAAGGACCCAGGTTCAAACTCCAGTACCACATACACAACAAAGTGTCAGAGAAACAAAGGGCAGATGAAATTGATTCTCTCCCTCTCTTTCTCTTTAAAAAAAAAAGCCAAAAATAAATAAAATAAAAGGAGTTGGGGATATAGCCCAGTAATAAAGTGCTCCTGGGTTTAGTCCTCAGTACTGCAAAAAAGAAAAGAAAATTCAGTAAGAAATAAGAACTCCCAATCTCAGTACACTGTAGTTTACTGGCTATCGCCTAAGAAGCCTTGGAGGCTTAGAAAACTTTTTTTAAAAATTAACTTTAATTTATATATATTTTCTTTTGTTTCTCATGTTTCTTGCTTTTTTTTTTTAATTTGATAAACATGATCTTACACTTAGGAGGGATTCATCATCAAACAATCAAAAACAACAGTGTAATGACAGAATAAGCCAATACTGGTGCCAGGCCATGGTTTTCCTGCTTTGGGTTCCCCATGGTTATGTTTCCCTTTACTTAAGCCCCAAGTGGAACTTCTTATGGAAGTTGGAGGCTCCCCTCGGATTAGATTCACCCATATTACCGCCCTCTGGTCACCTTGATATCCTTCCTTGTTGGGGTCTGACCTTCACTCCATTTCTTCAGCTGCCCTAGAGTGACTATTTGCATAAGTTCCTTCAGGAAGGGCCGCTAGGTCTTGGTTTGTTAAGGTTGTTCATTGTCATACAAAAGAAGATCTGGGTGGGTCTGAACATACTAACCACAGAATGTTCCTAAATTCTGTCTCTACTCAAAATCTGTTTAACCCTGGGTAACTCCCTTAAGAGGACTGTAAAAAGAGACGTAAAGCTTGAATAAAGAGAGACTGCTCCATCTGGA